>JAZGTJ010000905.1:0-72832 GCA_036877575.1 Botia almorhae
CTCATCCACAGCAGAAAGTATTACATGTAAGAGCCTTGTGATTTTCCAGCTTTAGAATTTGTCCTCTATATTTCCATTATTGATTATTGTTTAAGACTGGAATTCTGAAACTTCCACTGGCTGTAAAATTAGCTCTCAAAATCCAAACACCATCGCCACGGGAGACCGTCTCCATTATCTCCTTGTCATCTGTAGTGGTCGGTGAATTTTCTTCGAGAGACCTGTGTGGACGGTCCAAGCAGATATTTTTGGTTCTCCCTCTGAGGTGAAGCGCATGGCTCAGCCCGTTGAATTATCCAGGGGCTGGAGACACTTCCTGTCTGACAGGTGGGTCAGCGTTCACGATGGGCTCCAGCGGGCTATCATTGCTGTGACAGACGGCCACAGACAGACGAGAAGTAGAAGAGTAGACAGAGGCACAGAACACAGAGACAACGAACGACAGGCTCTCTTTCAACAAACTGACAAACCGACACAAAAGTAGCAGTCAGCCCAGAGGCATTTCTCAGGGCCAGAAAAAAGCTGTATGAAAGAGTTTGACAGCAATAGACAAAGTCATGAAATTTAAAGGGGCCATGTCATATACTTCATCACTTTATTTATTGATATTTTAACCTTTTTCTGTTTACTTTGTTAACTGTAGGCGTGTTTTAGTTTTACATGAGCATTTGTTCTTTCTCTGTTTGACCCTTAGAATTTAACAAGTCTTTTTATTTGCTACTGTACCTTTAAGACTCCCATTTAAGCCAATCTCTGAGCAGTAAATGCTCATGTGACAAATCACTCTGGACCAATGGGAAAACGACTTCCTGGTTACTGTGACTGCCTATTAAAAACCTGAAAAATGAGTTATGAAACATAACCATAGCTTAACAACTTAGTTTCATCATATCTTTCGCTCTTTTAGTGTCTGTAACGTTAAATCTCTCTACCGCCATCTCTGTTTGAAACATAAAATTGCAAGTTGCTTGTGGGGTAATTTTCATGCATGCACGTTGGACCTGACAGCTTAAATGATAAATTATTATTATAAACTTGCTGTTGTAAATCAGGGTGAGGTAAGGAGACAATTTTGAACACTGAGTTTTGTCCAAAAGTTACAGATTGCAGATTTAACAGATACTTCATCACTAACTGCAATAATGTTAACAAAAAAGAAAATGAGTCATGTTTATTCACAATGGAGAGAATAAGAGCTCATAATTTCCTTTCTGTGGCTGTGAACAAACAATTTTCTGTCTTTCACTCTCCTCCTCACAGACAGCTTCTGTCTTCTGTTCAAAGTGGAGCTCAACGATTTCAGCCATTATCTGAAATAGATATTCAGTCTTATTTTAGCCAGCAAAACATTACTGCAGCCAACAAGAGTTACTGTAGCTTTAAGAGTCTCTGTGTGTGCATTTATTGTGAAATTTAGGAATAATGTTATTTATCTATATTGCTGTGTCATACGTCCACGCGAACACACATAATGTTTTATATGATTTAAGTCCTGTGACTCATCGCTTTAATTGCTGGTCTGTTTTCTGCCTCGCTGCAGTATGTCCCCACCAACCTTCACACCAAACCTGCCGCTCTCGCTAAGTACCGATATTAACAATTTCAAGTTGTGAGAACATTCCCTAACGTTTCCATTAAATAACAAAAACGTTATGTTATTTACATTATGAACATTCAAAATGTAGAGTTTTTAGATGCTGTAATAATGCAAGTGTTTGGTTATAAGACTGTTTTTAAAACTTCTTTTTTTAAAATTCTGTAACGTTTTAAAACGTTGCAATAACAGCTTAAGAGTACGATTAATGATATAAACGTGTTCTGAGAATGTTCCCTGTTGTTTATCACTTTTGCTCAGTTTGCTCACATCCAGAGGCACTTGTGACAGGAGGTGATAGTAATGTTCCTAATTTCTTAAATCACACATAAATCAGATGAATGAGCCCGGCGCAACATATGCTCCGTACACTTCTCTGTTTTCCTCCAAAAAGAAACATTTAGCCAGAAACTGATTGTGAGACATAATTAATATAATGTTTGGGACATTTCTCTTCTGCTGTCTGGAGTTGATGCCTTTGGATTCAGATTCATTTTAGATAATTATAATGTAGCTCACACTCAGACTTGTATTATTTTTTCTGACAGCTAAAAAGAATTTCGTCCATATATGTTTTCATATTACTAATAATTATTAAATGAACGATATTATTACTTTGAGGGTGACATATTTGAAATGAAATGCATTAATATAAGTATTGCAATTGCTCCTAATGTCTCTTCAATGGGGTCATTTGTAATACACTGACTGCATATATTAAATCTGATATGATGTAGTCTTTCTTATTGTCGGTCTATTACTGATACAGTTATGTAAATGTTTACACACATAAATGTTTCTGTGTAGTCTAGTAGTCTGTGAGTTATGAAGCAAGATGTCCCCATTTGCTCGTACAAAATACAGTGTTCTTCTGAAGTTTGTCATTTTTATTGCCGTGAAGCGTTCGAGGAAAACATTGTAAGTGTACTGTGGGTCAAGGACTTGAATTGTGTTTTTAAAATAGAGGTTTATGTTTTGTGAACACCATCTATCTAACAATCTTAAAATCACTGTACTCATATGTGATTTCCACTCGTAATGTAGCTCTGTAATCTTGGCTCCTTGGTTCTTAGGGAAAAATGTTTAATGCTCTCTCGCTCTCTGTCTCTCTCTCTCTCTCTCTGTGTGTGTGTGTCTTTTTAAGCTTCATGAATTAATGTAAATATGCTAGGCATGTACCAAGCAAACAGGGAGTGTTCTCAGAATGTTGGCTAACATTCTCTAAAAGCTCTCTCAAAGTTATCAAAAGAACATTAGTAGAACAGTTAGATTTTTATTGCAGCATAAGTAATTATGGACCATTCAAAAACATTCCAGAATTTACAAAAATTAAATAATGTTCTTATATCAACATAATCAATAACGTTAATGCAAAATCCAAACATGATGTTTAGAATTTTCAAAATAACATTTAGTGTTTTAATGTTTGTTACTAGAAGTTAATGTTCCTACAATCTGAAATTGTTCGCTGGGTATGAATAGAGCTCAGGTGTGTGGAAGGTTTGGAAATAGCAGGTGTTGTCCTCACAAAGCTGTCACACAGCTTCCGAAGTTTTTGTTTGTTATTATATGAAAAAGAACAGCATGTTTTGTCCTCATTTGTGTTCTAAACAAGTTTTCAATGACATGAGAGTGATGTTAAAATACATTCCATTGCTAATCAGTGTTTCTCAATCAGCCTTAGCAAACTTCCAAGAGGCCTCAGCATGACTTGTAATGATTTAAAACAAGACAAAACAAGCATTCAATTAAGCTAAAACAACTACAAACAAGACATTCCATAGTGTTGATTATTGTATAGCAAATGTACATCTTCTAGTAATGCCAAACTCTGGAGAATTTTATTGGATAGACATTGTGAGGGGGGTGTTTAGATGTTTTTAGGGACAAAGGGGGATGGTCAAATTAAACTAAAAAAGTTAAGATTCACTGTTCTAGATCAATATGCAAAGACAACTGTAAGTTCACAAGTAAGTGGTATTTTGATTCCCCTAAAAATTTGTTAGCACTATCAAAACATTTGAGTTGAACATTCGGCACAACCAGTAGCATCCATTCAAGCTGTTTAACTGACCAATGGCAGATGTGTAAAGCGTTCAGGAGACTGTTTGAATAAAAACGAATGGGAAGCAGTTTGATGATGTTAATGGTGCAGAGATGACACACTTTACCTTTAACCTCTGGAGCTTCAGACCGATCGACCGTTCTGCTCCAAACATCCATTAATTCTGAACACTAGCACAGCCCGTGAATCTCCACACACATTTTATTTTTAGCTCTGCCTCGTAAGTTTTACGACACACTATAACAAAACAGAAAGAAAGAATAAACGTTGAGGGATGTCAGAAGACAAAAGCCAGACAGCCGCCTCAAGGGCTGCTCATCCCCAGCTAACAGTTTAAGGTTATAAGAACGTTTCCCTAATGTTATAATGAAGTCATTCAACAAAGTTCTAGGAACGTTCGAAACGTTCGTATGAACAAGCAATAACGTTCATACAAAAGGTTATTCAAACGTTTGTTTTTTATTCTGTAACGTTTTCAAAATGTTCTATCACTACTACAGTACTTCAACATAACATTGTTGATATATGATATATAACGTTTACAAACGTTCAAGTAATGTTATTGCCGGATCCTTTTGAATAACTTTGAGAGAACTTTTAGAGAGGATGTTTAGCCAGTGTTTCCTGTTAGCTGGGTCAGCAGACGGCAGTTTTACCTCGAAGCAAATATATCTTTCTGTCAGAGGTGTTTTCTCTCTTTCGCCCGTCGTCTTTGATTCAGACGTACTTCCTGTGGTTCTGGCCAAGTGCCTCATTAAGCTGAAATGCTTCTAGTCAACCTTTGGAAACACACCTCTCATATTAAACCTCTGCCAAAGTCACTCTCCTCCGCAAAGCATGCAGTGTGCAAAGCGCCGCGCATCACATTAATCTCGCACACTGACTAATATGGCATTGCTCCAGCCTAACGTGAGGCTTCGTCTCTCTCGCTCTTACTTCAGTCTGAGAGTAAGTTCTACCTGTTTAGAAAACGATCAGTACCTCGGTAAGCACATGTAAAGCTAGTTTTACCAGTGTGAGAGAAGGTCAAAAGTTCTGTTATGAGTTTAAGATCGAAACACTGCGTTTAAATCAGCACCGCCTTTTGAGTCTGACTTTGACTGTACTGGTGTAAAGTCCACAGAGCAGCCAAGAGTCGCTCGCTTAGACAGGAAGAGACTCGTCTAAATGTACAAGGAGATCAACCACATGTTTTTAAGGGCTGTTTAGGAGGAAGTTAAGCTGAAGTAGCTGATAGCACAATTAAGAGTGTGGAAAAGTTTATTTTCGTAATGATATTTAATATGTTAATATAACATTTTATGGTAACCATAAAGTTCCATTTGTTAACATTAGTTAAAGGCGGGTAGGTGATTTTTTCCAGAAAACATTTTTCATGTTTTTTACACGTTTTCTGTGGAAGACGCAGGACTATAAAATGCTCAGGTCCTTCTAGCCTGTCAAACTATGTATGTGTTCATGTGTTGGAGGAGGCGTGGCTTTGGGGAGCGCTCGGAGGGGAGGGCGGGATCTTGTGCATTCAAAGCTAGCTTACTACTGCTAGCCTCTCTGAAATTGCCTACCCTACCTTTAACTATAAATTAAGGATAATTCTACAGAACTTACTAATCGAATGTTAATTGCAGCATTTTTAACATTTTTAAAAATACCAAAATTGGTTAGTATTAGTTAACGTTCTCAAGGGATTGTGGCAGCAGTACTTCATCAAACGATGGAGAAGAACTTTATAACCAGGACTTTATCCAGACATGCGCTGTAGCTGAGCACACTTTTGGCGTTTTAAACAGTCCATTTAGGCATCTGGATGACATTGGTGGATTAATGTAATACCGGATCAGTACAGTACAGTATACCTGACTGCATCAGTCTGCTGTAGCATTCAGAACCAGTCTGTGAGGTGGCAAATGCACAGATTCATATATTGGTTGTGATCTAACTGTTACCTGACTAGTAAATTGAGTACTATAATAACTTAATCTCCTCTGAGTGTGTGTTTTAAGTTTTAGCCTGACTTCCCCTCTGCAGAAGTTTGAAGACAAAAGCATAAACGTCTCCTGCAGGGAGAATGAATTGGCTCTTTTAAAATGAAGCCCATAATTGGAGATTGATCTTTTCTGTCACTACATGCAGACATGATGAGTGGACTCCAATTCATCTCTTACTAATGAACTCCTCCTGTTCTCTTCTCACTGCTCTCTTATTCCTCACAAGACCACAGATCACAGAAGAACATGACATTGTCATATTGATGCACAATTGATTCACTAATTATCAAATTCGATCTATCTGTCTGTCTGTCTATCTATCTATCTATCTATCTATCTATCATCTATCTATCATCTAGCTCTGTCTGTCTGTCTGTCCTAACACCATCCATCCATCCATCCATCCATGCAGTCTATCTCTGTTTATCTCTTCATCCATCCATCTGTCTGTCCATCCATCTGACTGTCTGTCTACTCACTAAAAGACTCTGTGGTGAGAAACAAACGCATTCTGTGTTTTTCTAAGCCTAGACAAACAGCCGCTTTTATGTGCAGTGTGGAAAGGTTAATACAGACATCAAAGAATCACACTGTGACTTCAGAGGGAAAAGGATTTCCAGCAGAGGCGATAGATTCCTCTGTCCATCCGCTCGGATGCGACAGAGAGACGCCTGCACTTTACAGAAAGAGCCATTGCCCGTCTCATTAATAAAAGCAGTCTGTTATACAGCAGACAGAAGTGAGACATCACTAATACATGATTGAACCTCTTTCAGCAGGAGCTGCAGGACCCTTTCAGGACCTCACTACAGGGGCGGGATGGTGTCACTTGGGGACACCGTGACAATACAGCTTTTTTTGGACTGTATCACAAACGGAACCTAATTAAATCATATTTTTCACGCTGTACAACCTCATTTTGGTTATTACTGAAGTGTATCAGTCTCAGTTTGACGGTGGTTTTGCTTCACAAAAGAATATTATGGTTTTCATTACAGCTTTTCACACAAAAGCAGGTGAGCCTAGAATGTTAGGAGAACAGTTCATATTCTCTTAATCATATATTTATGTAATAGATATATTCACTGTATTCATATATGGTCATTTTTTACCATCATAAGAGCATACTAATTTTGTACGAGGAAACCAAGGAAACTTGGACAAACTAGACTTGTATTAATCAAGGATTATATATATACACAGGGTACCTAAACTAGAAACAGGTGAAAACAATAAGTAACTAGAGCAACAGAGGAGCAGCTAATGATGGTATAAAAATAATCACTAAATTAACAAAGGGAAGGAACAAAGGACGCCAAAAAACAGGAAAAGACAAAGAACAGACACAATTGTGGCAAAAACCTTTGTGCATTATGACAACAGGATTTATAAAAGCTATGTCATGTTGCTGCATATAGTAACATTCCTAAAAAGGGCTTAATTTTCATAAAAATATAATAATCCCATTCTTGTGATTTCAGGGTGCAATATAACTCAGGCATGGTCACAACAAACTTTGTGAGATATCCAGGATTACAGATTTACCAAACAGAGGTGTAATATAATTTTGAAAGAGCGTCCCATATGCAAATCAACGGGTTGCCAAAGGGTACCCATTTGCTCTCCTCCAAAAGTTTTTTTTTGCAAATTAAAATGCAAATGCAAACAGCTGGCAGCAAGAGATTGCATTAAAAACAGTCAAAGTGACATACAGTAGAACAGATGTCTTGATTCCCTCACCTAATAGACAAGACACCCGGCCCAGAATGTCAACAAACCTGCCCGTCTACCGGAAGATGCACGTGTTGTATCTAGATCAGTAGATGACCGACATTAACACTTCTGTAGCATTTAAAACAGCCACTCTATTGTACTTTATGCATATCATTTGTGAATGTAGTGTTTAGACACTTAGAAGTTTCTAATTACAATGCTGAGTACATTATATTTCACACCTACTCTGTATAATACTTAATTTCCCGCATCGTATTGTACTTGAACTTAAATAAACACAGGAAGCGTATTTGAAATGGTCTTTGAGTAAAAATCGTTCACGCTCCTGTGTCGAATTCATGATTCCCCGCTAAATGCAGCATGCGTTCTCAAAATAACCTTTGAAATGCCTCTAGATATGCAAGCTCAAAGCGATAAGAGCCATCTGCTAGCGTGCACGGTGTGCGGTAACAGAAACCTTAGTGAGATTGTTGACTAGCTGCACTTTGAAATCTCGCAGCTAAGTGCCCAACTAACAAATAACTGATGGATTGATCCTACAAATAATTCCAGAGGGATAATCAGAAAGGAGATGAATCAGCACTTATACAATCAGCAGGTGGCGTCCTGGGGTGATAACGGCAGATAGAAATGCTGATTGTGTCGTTTCTGGCAGGTGTTTAGCAAGACGTCTTGGGGGAACATGTTCCTTTTAATTAGCTCCATTTACAAGCCCTCAGTAATTGCTGTTAAGTAGCACTGTGGTTCTATTGTCTTTGGTGCCCAGTGGCCCCCGTGGAACCCGCCAGTATTAAATCTACTGATCAATGTACCTGTTTAGGCACGTCTCTCAAACTGGGGAAAATTTGGGATTCAATTCTATTTGTGAAAAACGTGCAGAATCAATAAATAAACATTAATTAAATCGTTGGCTTTTATGTCGGATTTGCATTTTTATGTTACCTCATCGCATCACCGAAACTGGATCATCTTTTAATAGGAACGTTTGTTGTCTAGCCTGTGAGAATTTTGGAGCCTAAGGTGGCGTTTGCAAACAGCTTTAGAAAATCTAGAGCGTCAATGCTGGCCGTTAAACTCATTCCAGCTTTGTTTGTCTCTTTAAAAGGCCCTTGATGGAACATGTTATTATGATAAATACTGATTATCATTATAAATAACCACCCAGTATTTAAAGACTTAAAGACATTATTTGTGTTCTGTTGGAAAGACATTCATTTAATCATCCGTTTTTTATGAACAAACATTCTCAGTTCTTTTCTGGAAACATCTGTGGTTGAGTGACAATTAGATTGTGGAGTTTAAGGTTCCCAAACAGCTCTAGGAAATTCTGAGCATCGATGTTGGTCTTTAAACTCATTTCAAACCTTGTTTGTTTCAAATCCACAATCAATAAGGATATTGTCTTACAGACGATTCAATAACTTAGCCGGAAGGCACAGAAACACAGAGAACTGCATTTACTGCAAACTGAGCAGTGTTTGCGATATGTTATGCGTGTGCATGCGTTTCAGATCCTAATAATTGTGCTCGTAATTGTCTCATTATAAACATCCAGATTAACAGTGTCTGTAAACGAGGCAGCAGATTTATTTTCATTCACACTTATTATTTACTTTACTGACATGACGAGAAATATGATTGCTCATAACATTTATAATTTTCCTCTTACAGTTCCCCTCAACTGAACTAATCACATTTTAACGAATATAATAACATGGGTTGACCCGGTTAATTGATCAATCTCGTAAGTCATCAAAGGGAGAAGAAACGCTCGGTAATGACAAAAGAGAGGTAGAGAGTTGACAAACAGATAAATGTTTTAACTGCTCATTAATCTGCTCAGGCGAGCAGTTTCTCAGATATGTGACCTTCAAAAACACATTTATACTTCATTTATAATTTGGCCTTTTCAGATTAACAACGTTAATAATAAACAAACGAAATTTTCTGAATTTAATGAAGAATTTAAAAATGTTCGAATATCATCCTTACAACCTTAACACTAAATTAATATTAAATGTCTAAAAATTAGACGTTTTTGTTGGTTTTGTTACTTAGTGGAAATGTTAATGTCGTAAACTGAAATTGTCCGGACATGCTGCTAAATACTGCTTGTTGCGTTGCAGAGGGGGAGAATATAATAGTATTTTGATTTGATTGTTTGATAATATTTCTAGAAGCTTGAATAGAAACTATCAGCATACAACTGACGTACACAGAATCGCACTGAAAGACATTTGATAGGATTTGGATTAGATTATCTATTATGAGCCAAACTCTACAATGGATTGAAAAAAAGAAGAAGAAAAAAGAGAGAGAGAGAGAGAGAAAGAGAGATGTTTTACAGGATTGTAGTAAAGCCGTGGAATTGAATTAATTCTCTTCTGGAGAGAGAGATCTGATCCTGTTAGCCATCTGCACCATCAGCACATGAAATAGATTAGAGAGAACAGTGAAGCTATGATCAAACAGCCTGAGCAGTCTCTGCTGACTCCCTCTTTCTTTAACGTCTCTCGCTCTGTATGACGTCATCACTGTCAGATATATATGAGCTTGTGTGAGCGGGACAATGGGAGAGAGAGAGAATGAGAGAAGGACAGAGACACTGACAGAGAGGGTGAGGGAGTGAGTGACAGAAAGAGAAAGAGAGAAAGAATAAGAGAGATGAGAATGAGGGAAGGAGACAGACACTAACAGAGAGAGAGGGTGACAGAGAGGGAAGGAGAGAGGGAGTGAATGACAGAGAGAGAGAGAGAGAGTGAGTGACAGAGAGAGAGAAAGAGGGAGTGAGTGACAGAGAGAGAAAGGGGGAAGTGAGAGAGAGAATATGAGAAAGAGAGAATGAGGGAAGGAGACAGACACACTAACGGAGAGAGAAACAGACAGAGAGGGAGGGAGAGAGAGATGAAAGGCAGTTAGCAGATTATCACTCCATACCCTGATGACACATACGCATGAACTCTTGTGACTGAACTGATTTCTAAAGGCAGGAAAGTCTCACTTTTATTGTTAGAACAGTTTTTTCAAAAGACATCTTGTTACAAAAAGTGTCAAGAATCTGGGTCACATTTCATGCAAAAATCAAAACAAAGGAATTAGAAGAAGAAACAATAATTTGCTTAGATAAAATGCAGTCTATTTATAGGACCATCGTGATTCTCTGCATTATATAAATAATAATATTTATAAAGTATCATATAATTATGATTTTTTTTATATATTAAGGTGATTTACAGTTTATAAATTGTATTACAGTAATGAGTATCGACAATCCAAATGGAAATGACAAAAACTTGACGCAATTGGATGAAAATGTATCAATTGTCATAAAAATGAAAACGCACCTTATTTGGTGTAAAGTTAGGCCTCGTTGTCTGTATACGAAACAAAAACCCTTTTCTCTTCAGTTTAGCCTGAATTGTGACCTGGACATGTGTTCACTCCTCAGACCTCTGAAGAGCACAATGGAGCTATACCAGAGACTTGTGGAAGCTCGATAGCTCTCAGTGTGTGCGATCGTACACGATCGCCACCTCATTGCAGTGTCCTAACGTCTATTCTCTCCATCTTCACATCTCGTTCCCTCTTTACTGTCCTTCTTCAGATTTTGATGACACATTTCCAGTTCTCTCCAACACCAGTAGAAGCTTTGAGGAAGGCAGGTGAGCTGACTCGACCATGTTTTTCGAGCACACTGAAGGAAAATTGCACACTGTAGGAGCCTCTCACGTTTGCCTTGTCTGGGATAGAGCAGTGAATCATGGGAGAGTTACAGATCAACGGACTGAATCTTTGACTAACAGTCTGAACCGTGAGAGTTCGGAGGGTTTCTGTGCTGGGCAACATGGTGGAGTGTAGGAATGGCACAATAAACACACCAAGATAACAATTTTAGATTATACGAATATTCCTGTAACGTTTCCATTAAGTAACAAAAACATATGTGTGTCTACAAAACTAATGTTAAGCTTTTAGGCATAAGCTTTGAAATCAAAGGGTTTTCAAGTTAATGGGAGTCATACATTTAGTCAAGTGTGCCTCATTGTTATTGGTGGTGTGTTTCCAACATTAATAAAGTCTGGTGCATGTTTAATCTCCTACCAAGGTACTGAATGGAAACATTAGGAAAACGTTCTTACAAGCTAAAACGGGTTAGCTGAATAGACTGTAGTCATGTTTTGACAATATCTCAGTAGCTCCTGAAGAATCTGTCTGTAATTACCTTCTCTCAATCTCTGTTTCTCTTGTTTCCAGCATATGTTAGCATCATTAGACAAGGGGACTGAAGCAGGACCATTTATTCTCTGGATTACTGCCGTAAGCTTGCATGCTCGGCTGCCCTTCTGATAACTCCTGCATTCCTAAACACACGTAATTGCCTTTTTAAAAATGTGTCTTATTATTTACATTTATTTTCGGTGTATGATGGTGTTCACATTGAAGGTAAGCACAGCCTCCCGGTGCTGCTGTATCTCCAATCATTTCAGGAAGGAAATTGATGAGAGGCAACAAAGGTTAGTGGTGCTTTAAAAGTTATGGTCACAGTGTGCTAACACACTAGCAGCTCGATACTGCACCACCCTTCAATGTAATTCATTAGTTTACTGTAGGCTAAACATTCACTGTTCAATTACATTTCATCATCACTTCCATCGTCACACACCCCAGCGAAAACAGAACGTTCTCAGAACATTGGCGAGCATTTTTTTAAAATCAGTAGAATATTTTTACGTTATATATATCATATGCTATCATATCAAAAACATGATTAGTTAGTGGAATGTTTTATGAACATTATAGAATAAAAACATTCTAATAACCAAGCAATAACGGTAAAACAACGTCCAAAAACTGGACATTTTGAATGTTCCTAGAAGATTTTTAACATTGTTGTTACTTTATGTAAATGTTACGGAAGGTTCTTACAATCTAATACTGTTAGCTGGTATTCACTCAGACATTCGGATGTTGCTGTTTCTAGAAGGAGTTTTGGGGCAATTAAACAAAATGTAAACGAAGATATATAAAAAACATCTCAAGTGAGTGATTTGCAGAGGAGGAAATCATTTTCACCATATATGAACCGTTAAAATTGACCAGCTGACTCAAATGGGAAGTTCGCTCATGTTAATAATCTCTGCCAGCTAGGCGTTCCTCTTGGTGCTGCTTGATTTGTAGATAATTTAACTGAGAAGAGCAAATTAGCCATCTTAACTGCTGCCTGAATGAAACCAGTCAATTAACATATGCTAATAAGATGCAGATACAGCGATGCATCTCACTGAGTGGTTAACTAAAAGTCACTTTGCCCTGCAGATAAATGTTCCCTCCAGGAAGCGCTGCGGTATCTGTTCCCAATCTCAAAAGGTGCTGATCAGGCAAGAGGCCGGACGTCAATTTATTACACCATGATTGATTTATAAAGATTATTTGATGCAGAAATGTGTTGCAAACCAATAAACGGTGCCTTTTGCCTTATTTTACCTCATTTTAGATGAGATCTTGTATTTTATGTCACTGCAGGCATTAGTTTGGCCTTCTAGTCTATGAAAACCTCCTCTTTGCCATTCTTTCTCTATTAAAACCAGCAACTGCATGATTAAGAAAGTAAGATAGCTGAGTTTTGGAAGAGCAAAACACATCAAAACTGTTTTTACATGTCATCACCTCAGTCATTATAAATCGAGAGCAAGCGTAAAAACGTACTTGAGTTCATAACCTTCGAGTGAAAGGTTTCATGAAAAGATAAATATGTGAACAAATGCATCTTAATATGTGCATGTACCTTATAAAGGAGAAATATAAGCGAATTCAAAGCTAATGCATTCAGTTCAGTCACGATCCAACCTTGATATAGACTAGGTATAGAAATACAGCGATAAGTACACTATAGAAAACACACATTACCCGGCTATTAGGGAACGTTCTTAGAACATTGGCTAACATTTTCTAAAGTTCTCTCAAAGTTATCATAAAATAATTTGAAGTGTTAACTTCAAATGTAATTTTATATATCATATATATCAAAAATTATTAGTTATTCTTACATTTTTAGTAGAACAGTTTGTAAACGTTACAAGAATAAAAAATATTTGAACATCGTTCTCATAACCAAAGCGTTAATACAATTTCTAGAACATTCACAAAAAACATTTTAACACTGTTGTTACTTTTCTTGTTGAAACATTGCAGAAATGTTCACACAACCTAAAATTGTAAGTATGTTCTTGTTGTGAGCATTTAATTTCAAAACCAGTAGTTTTGAAAGGGGGTAAGATGCTCCTCTCTAACAGGTTCAAATCGTCTGGATGTTGTTCCACTGGATGTTAGAACATGGATGGAGAGATTTGAAGTCAGGCTGGTGTTGGATGATGGAGTCTGACTCCTGTACATCATCCCAGAGGCGATCATAGAGTCCACGTCTGGGTTTCGTGCAGACCAATCAGGTAATTCCACACCAGACTCGATAAATCATTTCTTTATGGTTGAACACACACAATTTTGTAGAATCTCAGTGTACGCTGTAGCATTAAAATTTGTCTTCGCTGGAATGAGGGTTCTAGTCAAACCTATTAATAAGAAGGCGGCGCCCACGTTCCTTTCGCCTGTAGTGTAAGTAATAATTTAGAAAGGCTTTAATTTAAAGTGACTTACAGCAGACTTATGAAAGAGATGAAATCCCTGGAGCAAATCAGGCTCCCAGTGAACAATTTTAGGTTGTAAGAACATTCCCCTAAAGTTTTCATAAAGTAACAAAAGTGTTAAAAACGTTATTTTGAATTGTATTATACGGTTAAACTCTTTTAAATTCTGTAACATTTTAAAAACATTTCAGTAACAACTTACAACGTTTTTGATTAAAAAACATTCTACTAAATTTTACCGCAAGAACTTTGTTAAAGAACGAACTTTGAGAGAACGTTTAGAGATTGTTAACCAACGAGCCAATGCGGTTTTCACCAGCATTCTGACAATTAAACACAACTGATCAATAAAGTTAAAATCCCAGAAGACGTTTGGCTTCTGTTCTATTCAGTTTCTCTATGGAGAAAATACTCAGGGTTTTCTTCAGTTCTACTGTTGCACCAACATTATCTGAACATATGCTAGGCAACACTTTGTGTCTCAACACAGGAAACAAACAATAGTCTAGCGGTTGTGCTCAACAGCAATGCTAAAATAAAGATGATCTTTAAACGGCCACTGACGGAGGAGACGTGCCAGCCTGCTGCTCTGTGTCAGCATCGCTCCTTCCTTTCAAATCTTTTCTTTGATTTGGAAGTCTTTTAGTAGGTACAGTGTTTAATGGCCGTGTCTTTGTGCATAGTCAGTTTCCATGGCAACGTGGAAGTAAAACGGGAAGCATGACACTCGGGGTAGTTAGTTAAAAGTGGACTATTACTCTTTGGCACCAAATTTTCTCTTCGTACAGAGTGTGGGAGTTGTTGTCTCGTAAAGGAGCGTGCACGTGCGTTCACAAGCATATGACCGTTGTGAAAACTGTCACGTACAACGGGACAGCCGCTACATATGAATACATGTGTTTTGATCAATTTTTCATAGGCAATTACGTCAGTGAGACGGTGTCGGCATGGAGTCAAAGTGGCATGTCTTTTAAATTAAACAATTAGACGGAAATTAGGAAGTCGTTAAATTACGCTGTGATGTGTTTAAAAAGCTCAAGGCTTGACGCACACAAAATAACAAGAGAAAAGCGCGTTTGATAACGATTACAGCCATTAATGTGAACAGAATATGTGAACGTGTCACATTTATCCATAGACAGAAGTTCAAAACATTTATTAGGCAACAAGTACACATGTTCCCAGCTAGGTCGTAAGAACATTTCTGCAATGTTTCCATTAAGTAACAGAACGTAAAAAAATGTTATTTTGAATGTTCTAGGTTTAGATTTTTAGACATTACATTAATGTTTTTGATTGGTTTTAAGAATGTTATGTAGTCTGTGTACTCACATGCTATAAAAGCACATATATTATTAAGCCTGGTGTTGTTTCTTGTCTCCGCACCTACTTTTCTTAAAGGGGCCTTGATTAATTTTTTAAATCTCCTGGTTTTTATATGATTTTTAGGATTTCTTTAGCATTTCTCTAAAGTCCTGCCTTACACACAGGATCTTGGGAAAACGTCCGTGTAACCATTTTTGTCAGTGTAAAACGCCTCTGAATTAAACATGAATAGGAAAATAAACCTTTGCCATTTTTGTTGAAGTAACTGCTCAGATGTGCATCTCATAAATATGCCTCTCGAAGTTCATGTTGTTGACATTGACTGCGAAACGTGCGATATCCTTGAAAGACAAACAAATAAGTAACGCAACCTCAGCAGATCTTTGATTTGCTGTCCAGTGTAGAGGGATGGGGGCTGGGGGTGGGTTTGAAGAGAGAGAGAGAGAGAGAGAGAGAGAGAGAGAACATGTAGAAGTGTCTTCCTCATTTCTAGCCCACGAGATGGAAGAGAACCTTCCCTGACGAACAAAAACAATCCCGTTCTATTTATTTAGAACTTCAGCGACGGCTAAAAGGTCATTGGCTCTCAGATTGATGTCACACTGAGTTAGAATTAAAGATAACAGGGAGATTTCCTGCAGGTCATTTTCAGTCAGTCCTGCTGCTTCTGGAGTTATTGTGAGGCTGTTCTTTCTGATTGTCTCAGATGATTGTCTCAGAGTTTCTCTGACCGGCCTGTCACATTTGCTGTGTGCTTTCATTTCTGACAATTAAACAAGTGCATCATGAAATCTCCTGCTAAAAATACAGTGTAGCACACTAGGTATACTAGTGTACACTAGGTATATTTTTGCATCACTTAATACCCACACAGCAAAGTCAAGAACTTTAAAGAAACAGTAAGCATGAATCTGATTGGCTGGATTCATGTATATTGTGACTTCCACTGATAGCTAATAGCTCCAGATATTGGAAGGTAAGTCCTATAATTTAGCAGATCCACCGACACAGAAGGTAAGATTCAGAGATTGCAATACTCTCTAATGTGTCATAAACCAGCCAGCAGTGGTTCTGAAGAGCTTCACCTGATGTGTTTAGTTAAGGATTTGTGCTCCCCTATAATAGCTTATCGTAGGTCAACAGTTAATACTCAGACTGCATGTCTGTAAAGAAGCGACACGTTGCTTAATTTAGTCAATAAAAGCTTGAATTGATCATTTAAATGTGACATTTTTATTAGTTTACAAAAAACTCATCCTGTTAGGGCATACTTTCTTTTTATTAAATAATTTTAGCCGACATGCTACAATTAGCACTATATTATATTATATTATACAGTAAAATGAATAGCAATTTTAACGTGTCACTAGATTTGTACATTTTCTAAAGAAGAATCTGGTGCTTGCCTGTGCAAAACACAATGTCAGAGCATTGTGTTGGTTGCTAGGGTGTTGCTGTGTAGTTTCTAATGTGCTAAGGCTAGTTGCTAAAGGGTTGATTATAGGTGATTTTAGTGGTTTCACTGCAGATTCGGGTGGCTGATTAGGTATCTTGCTGGTTGCTAGGGTGTTGCTATGCAGTTGTTTGGGTCTTTTAGGTGGTTGCTAATGTGTTACCAACACAACAATCTTTCCTCAAGTCACACACTTTGAAGTAACATTCAGGTCTGTGGTGCAAACAATGCATGGCGTATTTATTTCATACGCTCGGGTTTGGTCTATATCTGTCAATATCTGTTAGCATAACAAATAATGATGCTAGCCTTAGCAGGCACCAACAATATCTCACAGTTTCACCGACAGGAAACAGATAAGCTCCTGTTGTTCGTTAGTATTACCCAGCAGTTGCAAATGTAATTAAACGTTAACGTGTGCATTAACACAAACACTCATGAAGCGTGACATACAGTCATTTTTACTGTTTAAGAAACCACACAAATCAGAATATTATCTCCGTATCACCATGCCAATGCTAATTATCACTGAGGTCAGATGTAACTTTGCTCATGAACTGGTGAATTATGGTAATGAAGTAAGTGTGTCATGCGCACATGTCATCTTGAAGGTTGAAGTCATTGAGAAGTTTAGGCTTTCATAACATTTTCTCCTTGAAAATAACTGCTGGACTGACGTGCTTGAAGATTAAGGATGTACTACACCAGGCAGATTACAGTGTAGTACAGCTAACAGGCATCATTCTCAGAACGTTGGCTAATGTTCTGAAAAAAATCTCTCACAGTTATCAAAAATGTTCCTGAAGTAACGTTAGTAAACAGTGTTTTTAATTTTAAAAAGTCTCAGTAAGGTTTATACAACATTCAAAATAACTTTTTAATAACAAAATAACAAAAACAAAAAGTTTTTGTTACTTAATAGAGAAGCCGAGGAAACGTTCCAACAACCTAAAATGGGTAGCTGTGTAGTTGATCTTTGTAGTCAATTGTTCCCTTTCTATAGCAGGAGTAACAGTATTACCTCTCATTGTTTTTGTTTACAGTTGGAAAGTTACTATATTTATTTATGGTTAGAAGCGTGGCGTCGAAATTCCTTTAGAACTTCGCAGACCGTGAAATTACAATTAAATTACAGTCGTTTTTCACCTACAAAATCCTCCTATAACAATCTCGGCTCTCTGGCAACATTGATGCATCTTTACTCATATTTATGTAGCTGTTTGCGTTTCTCAGCATATGGGCGATACCTAATGCGTATGTTTTGATAACATTCACCTTGCAGTCATCGGCAATAAAATCCACATGAACGGTCCAACTATCGGCTGAAATGTTTATCTGCCAGATATTCTGTTAAGCTGTGCAAGACTTGTGCTCCAGAAGTACATCTAACCAACCAAAACACCCATTTAATGCACTTCCAAACGGGCCCTAATCTACATACATCAGCGGACTGTACAAACAGAGTTATTTTTGAATTTGACATGGAGGATCGCCTGTAGGCAAATGACTCTAGTTAATGAGCTGCTGCATTATTCATGAGCAGATCTGACTGTAATGGTGGTGACTCAGACCACATTCCAGGTGTTGGACTCTTATAATGGCTGATAATTTCTCCACTAAAGCCACGGCATGCAATTCCATTTCTGGTAAGGCAGCAGGTATTAGAACAGACCCTCTAGGTGTCATTTCCTAGAAAAGGGTTCTAGGGACGCATGCTTGATAGCCAAACATCTGTTTATGGCTGTCAGAAAATAACATGCTAACCTGCCCCTTCATTTAGCAGCTCTTCCTGGGCTCAAAGGCTTGTGACAGACTCATCTGCATTTAATGTTCTCTTGGCTGACGATTTCTATCAATGCCATATAAAACAAATATTCTGTTATGACAATGATCTACATTAGCCGGCAGCTCAAGATCCAAATCGGGCACTAACTCATAAGTTATGGTATTAAAAACATGAAAAATCAGTACGTTAAAGCTGTGATGCGTCACTTCTGGCTCTCTGGCGCCTGTTGGAAACATAAAATTGCAAGTTACTTTATATACTTTTCATTTACATTTGTTGAAGTCAAATGAAGTCATACCGACATTTCCTGGGAAATCGGTGCCGACAGCTTGAATTATAACTCATTATTATAAACTTACTGTTGTGAATTGGAGTAAAATATTTGAATGTTTCTCTTAAAATTCACTGATTTTAATTCATTGATTTTTAAAAATAAAAAGGGACACATTTGTTAACAAACAATTGAAGTACAGAAATAAATGTGGAAAGCGTAGTTTTAAGAAAATGTTTTATACTTTTTGAGGAAAATGTTAGTGGCTCGTGTCTGTGCAGCTATTCCATTGCCAGGACATTGCTCAGAGTGTTTTCCATGGTGTTGTTAGGATGTTCAGGGTGGTTGCTTTCTGGTCCGAGTCACAAGAGCTCCGCCTCTAAGTCTCTTTGATATATTGGTTCTTGCTTCAGTGTAATTGAATGAGATTTCTTTTTGCTTGTTCCATCGTCCCCCCAGAAGAAAATGTTTTTGTGCGAGGACTGTGTGAGCAGAGGAAACACTGAGCAAACATCGCCAATAATGTGATCGTTCTGAAAAAATGACCTGCTTTTCTCACATTTTAACTTTTGACTCCGGCAGCTTCTTCTATCTAAGCACGGTTTGTGAAACATCTCTCTAAAACTCCAGGAAAGACTCATGCGAGAGATAAAAGCCTTCAACAAAAGTCTCAATTTGTTCTCCATTTAATCTCATGTCTGTCTCTAAGAAACAGCTGAGCTATTATAGCAACACAGATGCATCGTGCCTTGTTCACTTCCTGTGTCAGTGACTTGTTGTCGTGGCGACGCATATGACAGGGGTTTTCATTTATCACGACGCAGACAAGTGTTCGAATCTGTCCTCCATAATCACTCAGTACAGCAGCTGTTCAAAGGCTGTGCTGTAATCTCATTTTGATTTAAGCGTCCGTGAGGGATGAGCATGAATGTAACTCTTGTTATCTTGAGTGCTTTAGACTGCACTGAAACAACAACAAGAGTGTCTGCAGGTTAATACCATCACTTCTGTTTTCCTCAGATGAGTGAGGAGACAGTGTAACGTTCTTACAGTCTTAAATTGTGAGCTGGGATCTTGATACTTCGAGTCGAGTAGCATCCCAGATAACAATTTTAGGTTGTGAGAACGTTTCCCCAAAGTTTCCATTAGTAACGAAAACATTATTATTACAAAACATTTTGAAAGTATTAATTAACCTTTTGTGTTGATATTATTCTTTGATTATAACAACGTTAAGAACATTGTTTTATTTCTGTAATGTTTTTAAAATGTTTCGACAGAATGTCGTTTATGATATATGATATACGTAATGTCAAAAAGTGTTCTACTCATGTTACAGCAAGAATGTTTTTGATAACTTTGAGGAAACGTTTAGAGAACATTAGCCAGTGTTCTGAGAACGTTCCGTGAATGTTCGCCCAAACCAATTCCTGCTCACACCTCTCCGTCTACACAGATTCCTGACTGTATCCAGCTCGTGCATTTGCCAACTGTGTCCAGGTTGGGTAATCAAATCACCAATGGCTGCTGTCTTGCATGTATAATGGGATTAGCAGCATGCTTGTGTGCACTCACCTTGACTGACCTGCTGTGCTGGTACACCAACCAATCATCTGATATCTCCTGTGCATGCTGTCTCTACATCTCTTTTATTACTGGCTTTCAAATGTTGCACCGCTGCTCCGGGGAAAATCAATCAAAGCTGCATTCATGCTAAAAGATTCTGTGTGTAGAACTTTCAGAGTTGTTGCTAATATTCCAGCTCTCCTGTGAAGAGACAGAATAAGCATGTTAATGAAATATTGATGGCTATCTAGCTAGATGTTTATAAGGTTATAGACTGAGCTAAAGTTTAGTAGTGGTGACTAATTATATAAATCAACAATAATGTATTCTGCACATACTCAAATAAACCACAAATTTATTTATATATAACAACACACACATACACACACACACACACACACACGTGATGTTATATACAAAACAACATTTATTTATTATTACATTATAAATATGTGCAAAACAATGTGTGCATTGTTATATATTCATCAGTTTCTATTTAAAATAAGTAGAATTTAAAAATCTAAAAGATTTAAGTATTTTTGAATTACTATTAATTTGTGTTAACTCGTTATAAATAACCAGTGTGTGTTCCTAACAGACGAGGCTATGATTGGTTGATAGAAATGTTGTGTAACAGTGTAAGGAGTAAAGAGATGTAAATAACGTAGTCACATAAATCAATATGTATGAACAGATCTGTAAAAATATCATTTTATGTCTTCTTCATTTGAATTTGGGTGGCCCGAGATTAGCCAGGTTTTCAATGTGTCAGTATGTTTCTCAAGTGTAAATCTAAACAATTCCAAGAAATTTAACCTGCTTCTCCATCACTGAAACCAATGACTCAGGATGTTCCACACAACCCATATCTTATATTCAACAATATTCAACACACACTCTTCCCTTCATTAAACTAACACACCCTCAAACACACACACACTCTTTCCCTTCATTAAACTAACACACCCTCAAACACACACACACTCTTTCCCTTCATTAAACTAACTGGAGGCGGCGCGCTAAAAATATTCACTGCCACTGAATTAGTCAGGTATGAGAGGCAAAATAAGGCAAAGCACTGTATTATCATGACATTTGGTTTTATGATGGTGGAGACGCTCCTATTGGCTGAAATGATTGCATGTGACAGCATGATGTAACTAGAGGACTGGGTAACGCTGGAGAGCCGGGCTGTGTCTGCCTGTCTTTTCTTCCTCACAGCTATAATGCAGGAGAATTTTGTCATGATACTTTAAGATACTTTAAGAGTACTTTAACTGTTTTATTGTTAGTGTATCATGTGTTTTGTGAATATTGTTCAGCGTAGCACTTTAATTTAAACTGTATCTACTAAAAAACAATTCAAAAATAAATTCAATGAGCTTTTTACTCAAAACAGCTGCTGTTTAATAATCAGTAGTACAACAAAATCAATTATTTTGTTACTCCCAGAGGTTGTAAATCATCACTGGATTTGCGTGACGCCCATGACTTTAACCCCCACACAGCATCTCAATTGTTGTTCATGTTCAAATGAATAAAAATGTACAAAAATGTCCTTGAGTTAAAACATTAAATGTCCTATTATTAATTATATTTATTGTTAAATAAAAAGTATTTCATACAAATATTTCAAGTACTAATAACCAAACACAAAAATGTTTATGCTTGTTCCAAATTAATCTGGTAAAATGTAGTCTGGGTCAAATCATTCCTCTACTGTAAACAAAGAAAGATTTGAGAAGCATTCTTCTCCTTCGCTTAAAAAGCTGATTCATTTAGATTTTTTTAACTGTTTATTTAGCATGGGATATTGTTTGTTATTCAAAGGTTATTTTTGGGGTCACGACCCACTAGTTATACAGTTTGATATAATATGATATATAACGTTAAAAAAGTTCTGCTAACATTACTGCAAAGACATTTTTGGATAACTTTTGAGGGAACGTTGAGAGAACTTTTAGAGAACATTAGCCACCGGCTTTGAGAACATTCCCTGTTAGCTGGGCTCACTGCCGACCCAAATCACTAAACTTTTGAGACTTCACACATACACAGTTCTATAGGAGAACTCTACCCAGAATTCCTTGTTAGGTCTCCTCTTGGGAGTTGGGAGTCATTTCCTAATTGGTTGGCACCAGTAGTCTGACCGTGCGTCTCACTCTTGAGAGCCCACAAGAGATTTCCAGCGTGTGTGAGCGTGTGCTGAGCACCTCCACAGTCTGCCCAACTGCCAACACTAGCAAAGCGTTTGGAGGACAGCCATCGCCACAGAGCGTAAAAGTTAGAGTTACTGCCATAAAGCAAGCGGTCCAAAGTTTATCTCGTCTCATGCTATGTTGTGTTTTGGATGTTGTTGCGTTGTGTTTCCACAAGTTTTTTTTGGTCGAACATCTTCACCACAAAGATCATCTAGTCAGGCACTTTTCCTCAGCTAGACCAGTTCAAAACCAGCACTAGCCATCCTAAACCAGCCACTCTAAACCAGAAAAATTCATGCTGGTCTACGCTGGTCTTTTCTGCAGGGAAAACCCAGTAAAATGTGCGTGTTGTTGCAGTAAAAACACATTTAGAATAGTTTCACTCAAACCTCGTGTCATTTCAAAACCCATACCACTTTCCTTGCATTTAAATTTTTAAAGCAAATCCTGTCCACTTATTTCCACATAATGAAAGTAAATGAAGAATGGGCCTGTCAAAAAATATATATAAAAGTATCTGAAAGTATCACAAAAGTGCTTTGAATCCGTCTGCTGTGTTCCAAAGTTTCTGAAGCCACAAAGAGCTTGAGGGGCAGACAAAAAAGATCTGAATTTTACTGTAAAATATGTTTTGACTGTAAAATATTAAGTGAATAGCAACTTTACAATATTGTGCTGTTCCTCACTCTTGGAAAAGTCATATAGTTCTCTCAAACTTTTTAAAGTATGTTTTAGTAATTTATGGAGCTTGACAGCACTGTAACGGTCTGAAGGTACTGTATTTTACTGTAGTAGCCCCAGTAATAGCTCAAGATAGCTTAAGGTGCAGACGGAAAGATTCCACTTTTACTGTAAAATATATATGTCAACTGTAAAATATCAAGTAAATAGTAAGCCTAAAATTGTAGGCTGTTCCTCACTCTTTGAGCAGTGTACATGAGTCATAGAGTCCTCTGAAACTTTTTATCTTGCATCTTGACAGCTCCAGCCCCTGTTCACTTTTATTATATGATGTAGAATGGACAGGATATTCTTCATAAACAATCACCTTTTTGTGGTCCACAGGAGAAATGACATAAGGTTACATAAAAGTTGACATCATGTGTGCTGTCAGGTGAACTATTTATCTTCAGGCAGGTTCAGTCAGACTGCAGAAACGCCGGCAGAGGTAATTAGCATTGGTCATAAATGCGGCCGTACGGGGGGTTGTTTAAGTAGGCAGGTGGACATGCGGTGTATGTACACAATAAACCTTTCTGATAACTAATGTGTGAAGCAACCTCTGAGTGTTTTCCTCTGTTGTGCCGAACAGACGCAGAGTGTGTACTGCACTGGTGACTCATTATATCCTGAGAGCTCTGAACTGGAAATCAAATGACCTCGTCCACGAGGGACGTTTAATTTACAGTAGCGTTCTTCCTAATGTGTGCGTGCATAAAAAAGCAAAACACAATCAAATTAGCAGCAGGTTTAGAGATTTCATTTAATGAGTCTTTATATAGTAAAAGCCAAGAACATACAGTACAAGCGGTCAGACGAACCCTAACAGAGCTGCCAAAAGAAAACTGCTGCTCAAATCTATACATACATATTTCAATTGCCTACATGAACAAAGGTACATTATAAAAGATAATTTGTCAATACTCGAGTCATCTGAGGTGGTTTAAATATCGTTCGCCTGACATTTTTCTGGACATTTAATTGGTTCTGTGCTGAAAGTGGAACATGACTCAGTTTCAACAAGCAGTCGACTAGAACAGCTGTGTCAGTTCTGGTCATGAGTTCTGCTAGAACTTTAGAACCGTCTTTACTTGTTGTCAGCAGTAAAAATGAAAGGTTACAATTCTAGTTCCTTAATTATTCTAATGGTGATTCTTTTAAATTATACGTTTACGTACATTATCCGTAGCAAAGTACAGTGTATTTAAATTATACATTTTTGCTAGTATGTGTGTTCCCTGGAAATTAAAACCACAACCTTCCAGGCATAAATACTAACCCAGCTAACTGGGAACATTCTCATAACATTGGCTAACATTCTCTAAACATGTTATCAAAGAAGTTCTTGCAGTAACATTAGTAGAACTTTTTAACGTTTTTTGTCATGTATCAAAAATGTTGTACTTAAAACGTTCTAAAAACATTTAAAATCACAGAATAAATAAAAATGCTTGAATAATTTTCTTATAACCAAGCACAATCATAAAAACCATATTAAAAAAATGGGACATTTTGAATGTTCCTAGAACATATTTAACATTTTTGTTACTCATTGGAAACATTAGAGAAATGTTCTAAAATTGTAAGACGGGATTTCAAACAAAAGATAATGATCTTTCATTTCAGACAGTACCAATGTTATGTGAGAGGCAAACAGTATCTGTGCTTACTGTCCACTCCAATTTAACATGATAAAGCAAGAGATGTTTGTTTAGTGCTGTCAAGTATGCAGTACTTACTCTGCGGGAGTTTTACTGTAGTTCAGGGAGATTTGGTCTTAATCTGTGGGCTCTCTCTGGAGGTCGTATCAGACCCACACTAGTCTTGATCAATTACAGGAAACATGCGTCTCTGCATCAAATGCACCCACGCCGTTATGATCGTTATTTGTTTGCGGTGCTGCAGCTGATTTTGCTGGTGCTGTGTTTCATTAAATGGTCTGAAGCTTCTGTTTGCTATGATACACAGTTGAGTGTGTAGGCACATTTTTTCTGTGTGTAACCATGTGGGTGTATGTCAGTCGTCTGTTTTTATTTTCTCTTAGGCTGTTTTTTCTGTATTGTATTAAACTCCCAAAGTAAAATTGTGTGCCGTGTTTGAAGTTTTAATTAACAGTTTCTAAAGCTGAAGTCATTTCTGCTCCACTGACAGACTTTAAAATGCTATCTGAACAAATGCACAAAATTAACTTTAGCCAGCTAACAGGGAACATTCTCAAAATGCAGGCCAACGTTCTCTCAAAGTTCTCAAAATTGTTCTTGCGGTAACATCAGTAGAATGTTTTATTATCGTTATATTACATTATATTTATCGTTATATCACAAAATGTGGACAGAACAGATTTTTCTCCTAAAGCAGGTGCAGCTGAGGAGACACCTGTGTAAGATGTTATTCATCTGCTGTCTCACACATGTTTCACACATGTTCTGTGGAACTGACATATACACAACGTTGCTTATTGGATCTGAGATGTCACATGTTGGCAATGAAATATCTCTGCTATCAGTAAGATACAAGGGGCAAATAAAAACCCCTAGACAGTGTTATTTTAGCTGGAACAGGTTTAAACAACAAACTGAGAGATGAGTTCTGTCATTTTCATTCATGGCAGTTGATAGAAGTTATTGAAATTAAAATAATGCATTATGATTATAATAGCAAATAATAGATGCATCAAATGCAATACGCTTTGAGAAGCAATAGCTCCTGCAGGTGAATCCATGCTAAACGAGCGTTTATATTCACAAGCACAAATCATTTCAACCCTAAATTCACTTAATGAACTCAGAAAGTCATTTGAATGAAAAATGCCTTGCAGGAAGACATCATGTCTAAAATTGAACGCGCTTTTACAACGAGGTTAACATGACATTTAAAGAACTACAAAACGTTCCTTGTTTATAGATCTGAATCTACATATCTGCATATTCCTACTATCCAGCTACAGGGAATGTTCTCAGAACGTTGGCTCTCAAAAGGTTCTCGAATATTTATCCAAAATTAGCAGAACATTTAAACATTATATCATGTACGCAATGTTATATATCAAGTATATCAAAAACATTTCAAAAACGTTCATATAGCGAAACAATAACTTCATTTAAAATTTATGTTTTTATTACCTAATGGAAACATTGGGGAACACAACCTAAAATTGTTAGCTAGGCATGCACATGATCATATTCCCACCAGAGTGAGGCTGGTGCCACACATACTGTCAGGATCACTTCCTGCCTCTTCAGCTCAAACACAAGCGTAGAACGATACAGTTGGATTCCACACTGCACTGGATCTTGGAGCTCTCCAGCGACTGTCAGGTCTGGAGGGAGTTTCCTGCCTCCAGGACTGTGTGTTGAAGAATATGTCCTCCGTGTTTTTTCTGTTTAACATGATAGACTTCCAGCAGAGCAGCATCTCGGCTCATCTGCATTGCTCAGTTTTTACATCACTCCTGCACAGAAGACAGCATCAGAAACAGAGTTGAGTTGGGCCACAGGGAGTCGTTGAGGGACTACGAGCAGAAGCAGCACCAGCTGAGCATCAGTGAGAGAGAGAGAGAGTTCATCGTGCATGTGTGTTTGTACACAAGCGTCTCTGGTGATTCAAAAACAACTGAGCGTGGCTGCTGTTACGCCCCCCTTCTACAAATCCTCAGGCTAAGCCACACAGTACTGTTCTGATTTCACCACAGGTAAACAGGTCTTTCACTGTAGATTAGATTACACTAGATTTGTACATTTGTTAAGACAATACCCAGCTAGAAATATCAGGTTGTAAGGATGTTCTCTAAACATTTCCAATAAGTAACAAAAACATAAAAAATGTTATTTTTGAGAACTTTGAGAACTTTTAGCCAATGTTCTGTTAGTTGGGTATGAGTTGCCGTAAGACATTTAGCCCCATGAAGGCTTTTGTTTGTAAAGTGTTGCCGGGTCAACACTGTGTGTAGGGTGTTCTGGGTGGTTGCTTAGAGCCCAAGTCTCTGAGAAATATATTGTTCTGTTACTTTCATGCTTTAATTATAAAGAGGGACAAAATTAATTGTGTGGTCATTACGTGTTTTTGGTTCATTGTGAGTGTGTTGCAGTGTCTCAATCAGGGGACCGAGACCCAAAAGAGGGCCTCAATAAACTTCAAAGGGGGCCTCAAGATAAAACATGCATAAAATAAGCTGAAGCAACTAAAATCCAACATTTCTTAATAATTAACAAATACAAATATAACTAATATATCTTTCTAGTTATGCCAAACTCTACACTATTTTGTTTTATTGTAAAGAGGCTTTATTGTTCAAAAAGTTGAGATCAGCTGTAATGTTTATTGTTTTTCTGAGAATTACAGTTGCTGGTGTACGACTGTTATTATTTCACAATATTATTTTAAGCTGTTTTCAAAACCAGAACAGCTACAGAACGAGGAATCTTTGATCATGGCGCCGCTTAACATCCCATCATGCAGTTATTTAGCAGGAATGGAATCCAGCAGCTTGTACTCAATAACAAGCCACGAATTCACCTCAGTCGTGTTAACAGTTCCAGTGTCACAGCAAACAGTCACATCAAGACTGGAAACAGGGCTGTCTTTTAAAATGTCGTGTTCACACTGACACGATGATTTCTTTAGCATCTGTTAGCCCTGATTTAGCCCTGCTAGTCCTCGTTAAAGACAATAGACGGTGCTTGTTTTTTTCACGAGGTTTCAGCTTCTCAACCTTGACAGGAAAATGAATCATAATATCCTGGAGAAAAAGACAACATCTGTTGTGTTATTGCACAGACACAATATCAAAAACATTCATTTGCGTTTAATGTATGTTTATATGTGTTTATATGGACTTTTAACTGGTAACCATGGTTTCCACCAAATCACTAAACTTTCTAGTGTTATTGTGAATACTGTAACATCATAACCAGATTTGTACATGTTCTGAAGTGACGTAAAAGATTATAGTTTTCCAAATACCAAAGCAGCTAGTTTGGAAATCTAACGCCGAAAATGATACAGTAAGGAAATGTTATGAAATATATTACAGTACATAATACAGGAAACTTGTCACAATTACCCCCACTGACCAGTTGCATTTCAATAGTATTAATGTAGCATATTTCTAAAAATGTTGGCGTTTTAGTCATTTATGTTTCTTTGCATCGTTAAAACACGTAACGGTATCCAAAGCTTGCACATGCTTCGACTCTGAGGATGTTTTGGTGGTCGCCATGGCAACCGCAGATAACGCATTCCAGATTTCATTAGAACGTAAAGAGCATGAAACAGAGTTTTAAAATGTCTTTTTTTTACGTTGTTGCGCAAGACTGTGACACAGCGCATTGCTGTAATGGAATACTGGAATACGTCACGCAGTACATGCAGACGTGCGGATCCGCAGGAAATGCGCCGTGTGTCCGTCACAGAGTGGTATCAGAGGTCATTTGAAGGGGGATCTCGTTCACATGATCGGCTGACAAACAGAAAGGGAGTGTGCAGACAGGCTAATTTAGCACAGAGACATCAGGCCATAATCGTAAATGCGACGGCATGCGTGATTACGCTGCGAGACTGCAGGCTCTGTCTAATGTAAAAGCCTTCAGTCAAGAGCACTAAAGAAATGGCAAATTCACAAGTAACCTGTTGCTAGCGGTAACAGGAAACATTCTCCAAATGTAAAGCTTATCTCAATGTTCTCCTATCAAACGTTATTAAAGTTGTTAGTGAAATGTTTTAGAAATGTTATAGAAATGTAAATACAGCATCTAAAAAACTTGACGTTTTAAACGTTCCTAGAACATTCAAAACAATATTTTTAATGTTTTTGTTACTCAATGAAAACATCAGGGAAACGTTTTCACAACCTAGAAATGTTAGCTGGGAATGTTCTATATTGTTGGCTCAAGTCTTAAGAGCTGCAGCCGTCAGCAGTTTCTGTGATATTTACTGTACATGACTGTCCTTCCTTCACTGTAAGTCTGTGTGAGACTTTCACCGGGTCTAAACTGTTTGATTACATATAAAAGTGACATCACACCTCTCTTTAACAAGCCACACGAGTTGATGTACTTCTGCGTGTGCGATTTCACGTCTGCAGCAGAAAGTGTGCCGGACAAAGTGCATGTCAACTTTAATACTTGAGCTGTGCGGTTTGTTCGAGTCCCTCGCCTCACAATGAGTGCTAATAAATGTGACACCTGCCTTAGCAGGAGCCACTAATGATATGAGTTATGTTACCCCAGTTTTATTACAGTAACAAAAACTGTACAACCTTCCTTCGTGGTAAAAGAAAAGGGAAAAAACAGAGTCGTTTTTTTTTAAAACAGTTGAATTTTAACTTTATGCGTTTGGAAATGTAAACGTGTTTGCGCACAAAGCCAGCGCTCGTGTTTGTCCGTGTGGAGGGCAACCAAATGTGTCCCGCCTGGTTGTTTGTCCATCTCATCAATTCAGACAGCTCTTGACACCGGCTGCCTCTGTTTGGACGAGTCAGAGGCTCAGCTCCGAGGAGAGCGCGGCCCTTCACAGCCCAGCGGTCTGGCAAAACTTGCCCCATTAGTGAGGTACCTGTTGACAGAGCGGAGAGCAAGGGATTCTGGGAGTTTTCCGCAACACCGGCCTCATCCTCCAGCCATCACACTTAATTCTTTCCTGTAGCTCAGTGGTTAGAGCATGGCTTTAACAACGCCAAGGTCATGGGTTCGATCCCAGGGATAGCACATATTCAATGTATAGTGATCAATGTGTAGTATAATGCCAATGTAAGTCGCTTTGGATAAAAGCGTCTGCCAAATTCCTAAATGTAAATGAAGACAAAAATTCCAGTTAACGGCAAGCCGACTGAGGTTGTGAGGATTACCTCACTGACATGATGAGGTAAGAAATATCAGGTGTGAAAGACAGATGCAGAAGGGGGTCTCGATGACCCACCACGGGCCACCTACATACAGAAATACAGGTGTTACCAAAGTGATTTTATACACAACTAATGTTTGCAATTACAAAGGGTGCAGAGCAAAATACTCAAGGTTTTTACTGCACAGCATGACATCAAACAGGGCTTGATAAACACAGATATACAGTATATATGTCATTGTAAACTTGAGGGGTTAGCTGCTCTGTAAGTGAAGGTTACATTGAGTGTATGCGTTACTTCAGACGGCCAGATTGAATGTGTATTCAGAAACATTCCCATGACTTTGTCATGTTTTTACATAGGTTATATAGTTATATAAGTTATATAGCTCTGATATGCATTGTCTGCATGAGGCTAATTATAGAGAGGTGTGTTTCCTTCTAAACCACGTCCACTCAATGTCATTTACAACGGAAACATCTCAGCAATGATTAAGAGAAATAAGAGACTCCTGAGCTAATGTTTGCAAAGTGTCATTGAAAAGAGTCAGAATTTCAGTTTTTTCCTTGTAATAAATATACAGACATTTCAAAAATTCTGTTTCTTTAAAAAAAATAAAAATTAAATAGTTGTAGTATCAGGCTGCAACAGAACAAAATAAAAAAAAATGAAGAGAATCTGAATATTTTTGAATGCACTGTGTATACACATACACACACACACACACACACACACACATATATATATTTACACAAACACACACATATATATATATATATTTACACACACACACACACACACATATATATATATTTACACAAACACACACACACATATATATATATTTACACATACACACACACACACACACACACATATCAATTAGTCTTATGATATTTTAATCTTCCTTTTGTTTCGTATTGCTGTGTTAATTCTAATACTAACTGTTATTCATATGTGTTTTACATGCACCCTCCACAGACTGCCTCCCGACTTCATGTTTTGCACACGTGCTGGTTTAATCCCTGAGCTCGTACGCAACCGAGCGCCTCGTTTTGCCCCGACCCAGACATTGAGTCATTCTGATCTCCAGGTAGAGGCTGGTCACTGGACCTCATCCCCTGATCTTTCCTGGCACCTGTCTTCTCTAATGCCTGTGTGCGGGAGGCCAGGGGGAGGGGCTGTCTGCTTTAGAAGCGTGACCCCAAAATGAGCACGAGCTGACATTTTATTCTCACACACTGCCTCTAAAGGCTCACCAGCAGACTGTAATGAGAGATAATTATGCACTTGTGACTTCTAAATATATGTGCTTTGGCATTTTCAGAGACAGTTTTCGGCAGTTATTTAAATTCGAATGGGCTGATTCTTCAGAAGAAGAAAAATTAGGAGTGGAAAGCGATGTCAAATGTTTCCAAAACGCTTGCATTAATATTCATTGTTAGGCCAATAGGTGGCAACCACTGATTGACTGTGTAAGTCACATGACTGAAGCACAAAGGTTGTGGGTTGGCTGTTGGCTGATGGCACCACAACCCAGCTTACAATTTTAGGTTGTAAGAATGCTTCCTTAAGTAACAAAAATGTTGTAGGAACATTCAAAACTTTTTTCAGTTGTTGTAGATTTTGTATTAACGTTACTGCTCGGTTAGAAGAACACTATTCAAACATTTTAATTCTGTAACATTTCTAAAACGCTCCACTAGCTACTTAGGAATAACGTTTTCCGTATGATGTATAACTAAGAGAATACATTCTTCTAATGTTACTGCAAAAACTGTTCTGATGACTTTAAAAGAACTTTTAGAGAACATTAGCCAACATTCTGAGAACATTCCCCCGGTTAGCTAGTAGGGCGTCTTCTGTGATGGCCGTTTTCAGATTGTGTGTCCTGCGTTTGAAAGTGTTATTGTGATGAACAGAAGTGCTAATGAATGACTCTTCAGTTATTAACGATCTCGCTGCACGCAGGTGAACTGGAAGCACTGGTTCATTTAGAACTGGTGTAAATGAGTTCCGCGAGCTGAACTGGATTGTGCTGATGCTGCTGTAGTGTTGCATCACTGGAGAAGCTCTGGGAATAAGCATCATGCAGGTGTGAAGGACCTGCTTGTGACAAACAGACAGCATGATGGGCAATAGAAAGGAGAAATCTCACAGATTTGACGCAGCAGGGTGAAAAATAACGCGCATAGTGCGAAGAGCAGCTTTTCCTGCACACTGTGTGGGCGGCAAACGTTTTATTTTAAGATACAGTTATATGTCTGTATTAACATGGAGGGGGAACGCACCGCTTGTTCATATGTTATGCATGTTTAAATGCATGGATTGTTTGTTATGCATGTAAACAAACAAATATTTAACAACATGGTTATTGGAAAGGATACATTTCAGAGTTCCTATTCGGAGCAAACGTAAAAAGACAGATTGCATGATAATAATAAAATCTACGTGAGGAACAGAATACTGGCTCTTTATATTTAGGTTGACTGGACTGAAATGGGAAAGTGCCTGGGAAACTCTGATAAAGGGTTTTATTAAAAAAGGAAGTACCTCATGATGGTGTGTATGAGGAGGGTATCTGAGACTGAATGTAGCCAGAGGCATAACAAATGAACAGTCATATTGTGGCCAAGAGTGAAAGCAAACATGTCACACAAACAGAACGTTCTGTGATTGTCAGAAGTTATAAGGTGTGTTTGCTATCGCAGTCTTCATGTCAGGAGTCAGGAGGACTGACTGCATTTTTTCTGCATTATATTTTAGCTCTCTCTCTCTCCCTCTCTCGTTCTCTCTCTCTCCAAGTAAATGTTTAACCAGGTGTACCAGGAAGTTGACAGTAGGCAATGGGCCCCTGAAGGCAATTAGTGAAAAATGCTCTTCTCACTCTCTTATGTTTATAACTATGTGATTCCCTCACTCACCGATTCACTCATTCACTCACTGATTCACTTGTTCTCGGATTCACTCACCAATTCAATCACTGATTCACACATTCTCATTCACGCACTCACTGATTCACTTACACACTCATTCACTCGTTCCCTAATTCACTCACTGATTCACTCATTCTAATTCACTCACTATTTTGCTAAACCACCCATTCCCTGATTTCACTAAATATGCATTATATTCTCTGGTAGTTACTTTATATTTATTTTATATGTAAAAATATTGCCACCCCTTCTGATTCACTAAGTCTCATTCTGATTCACTCACTCATTTATTCACTCACTGAGTCACCCTTTTCCAGAACCACCTACTCACTGATTCACTAAGTATAAAATTATATCTTCTGGCAAAATATATTGAAATATTGCAAATGTGCACATTGCAATATACATTTTGCAATAGTTTGCAATGACTAAATGATTCCAAAAGTTCTCACTTTCAAAAGTTATATATAGTCAAAGTTTTAGGTCAATGCAGAGAGAGACTGGCAAGGGAATTTTAGTTAGTATCCAAGATGGTCAACAAGTTGTTGAACTCTCACAGCACTAATGCTAATTAATGCTAATTAATGCTAACGAATGCGTTCCCAGAAGAGTGCGAAACATGTATGTTGGTTATAAAACATAATTTTAAATAGACTACAAATTTAAGTCATTATCATATTATATATCACATTAAACAGGTTATCACATGTCACACTTTCCTTCACAATCATACAGCCCTGGTTGTTACTGTATATTTAAAAAAATTAAGCAACTGACTCATTCTGATTCGCTGACTCATTCAGTCCCTCACTGATTCACTCACTCTTTCACTGAAACACTTGTTCACTTATTCACAAAGTGTACAATTGTATCATTTGGTTTAAAAGATGGGTGGCCCCCACCCACCTGACTGACTCATTTTGATTCGCTGACTCATTCGTTCACTGATTCGCTGACCCGCTCATTCACTCACTGGTTCTCTAACTCACTTTCAATCACTTGTGCTGATGTGCTGTCACTAATTCATTCACTTACACGCTGTGAAACACTCGAGTGAATGCATGTGCAAAATTATAACCAATGAAAACCCATCAAGGAATATTTGTCCGTTCAAAAGTTAAGGTTAATCTTACGTGTCATCCCTGCTAACAATTTTGGGTTGTCAGAACGTTTCCCTAACATTTCCATTAAGTAACAATAACATTAAAAATGTTCTTTTGAAAGGTCTAGGAACGTTCAAAACATCCAGTTTTTTAGATGTTGTATTAAAAATATTGATTGGTTTTAAGAGCTTTGTCCAAACATTATTTTTATTTCTGTAATGTTTTTTAAACGTTCCACTAACAACTTAAGAATAATGTTTTTGTTATATATATGATATGTAACGTTACAAAAATGTTTTTAATAACTGGACAGAAGTTTGAGAGAACGTTAGGGCAACATTCTAAGAACATTCCATCCCGCCTGTTATCTCAGAATGCGTGACTCGCACGCTTATGGCTGTATATGATTCTGAGATGAGAATGTTATTGATCATTAAAAGTGAATATTTTAATCAATAGCTTCATTTGGTTGTGAAATGGACAATAAGCTGGTGAACGTCACAGTTACAGCATCACAAAAAGTATGTTGGCTGTACGATTCATTCTCAGGTCTGACGAGTCTTTCCTGATAAGATTAATCTTGGAAGAGTGGAGAAATAAATGTTATTAGCTCACAGGTGTTTGAAATACAATCTCTGTGTAAAAGCTTCTTTCTCTCTGAACTTTTAATGCCGTCCATTCCACATCTATGTGAGAAATGCATTCCTAATTGCTTAGCTATATAAATAGGCGAATAAAATCTTGCAGCTGCATCTTCTAATGTAGCTGTTAGACGCATTTCTCCATCCATGTGATGCATGTGTCTACAGTCTTCAGATAAGAGCAAAACTATTTCAGTCAGTTTTTAATTGGCTGGCACATGATGTTGTGAGCAGACAGTGTAACACTGTGAACCAGCTGTATTGGACATTTTCATGCTCGCTTCATATGGCTGACAGAAGGTCTTGGAGACCGTGTGTGTTTCATGGTGCTTTTACTGAGTCTCATGATTATCTGTGAATGTAGATTTTTAAAGACTGCATGTCATCGATCAGACTTTAAAATACTGACACGTACTCATGCACTCATGTCTTGTAATGACGAATTTAGGTAAATAAGGTTCCATTGAATGTAGAACGCATTATTAACCCAGAAACAAGTGCTTTGAAATGCTTCAAGATGTATTAATAGCGTTGCAATGTTTTGATTTTTCTCCTCCAAATGCAAGAAGCATTTTCCCTGAATCAACAGTGCCACCTTGTGTCTAAATACAGACTGCTTTTGGTTTATGTAACAACTCCTGTCTGATAAGCTTCATAGCAAACAATTTTAGGTTGTAAGAACGTTTTCCTAATGTTTCCATTAAGCAACAAACATGTTAAAAATGTTATTTTGAAAGTTGTAGGAACTTTCAAAACGTACAGTTTTTTTAGACATTGTATTAACATTATTGCTTATTCAAACTTTATTTTAGAATATTATTCAAACTTTTTTTATTCTGTAGTGTTCAAAAACATTTAATTTACTCCTTAAAATAATATTTTGATTTTTAACATCAACAAAGTTCTACTAACGCTACTGTAAGAAGTTTTCCATAACTTTGAGAGATCTTTTTGAGGATGTTAGTCAACGTTGTGAGAACGCTCCCTGTCAGCTGGGCTTCTGTTTTGGACATCTGTTTTCTCATGTTTGAATCTAGTTGAAGTGGCATCCGTTTAATTGCTGACAGAAATGCCTGCGTATTAATGATTGATGTTTTCTGATGGCTGTAATCAATATGATTAATGAGGCAAGGTGTCATTCTAAACAGCTCTCATGAAAGTTGATTAAACAGCTGTTGTTTTCATGAGTAACATATAACAGAATTAAAGATGGCTGCTGGAAATTGTTTATAGAATCATTCTGCAATCAAAACATTCCTTAAGATTAACAGATAAATGATCTTTATTTATGTGAAGGATTTTGTGCCAAATGTTTTAATAATCTAATCTGTTTTAATCTGTGCTGTTGTATTTGTGTAAAGATGACTCGGATTGCTAAGCAGTTAAAGACTACAATGTTGTTAGTGAATTCTAGGCTTAAAATTGAGCAACAATCCCTGCTAACAGGTGAGGTTCCTAGAATGTTAAATAACATTCTCTAAAAGTTCTTACAAGGTTCTCTCACTGTTATCAAAACATTCTTGCAGTAACGGTACTAGAACATATTTTTAACATTACATATATTTAAAAAACGATATTCTTAGGTTTTAAGTGGAATGTTTAAAAAAATGAAAGAATTTACAGAAACGTTTAAATAGCGTTCTTTAAACAAGCAATGCGGCATCTAAAAAACTAGACGTTTTCAATGTTTCTAGTACATTCAAAACAACATTTTTAATGTTTTTGTTACTTCCTGGAAACACATGGGGAACAATCTTGCAACCTAAAATTGTTCGCAGGGAAAGCTGGGTCATGTGACGTGAGTTTCAGGAACAACACGTATGAAACGTTTACTGAACGTTCATGCACTGTGCTGAACCGCTGAAGACGTTTTTTGGCTGTTTTTTGGGATGCCACTTCCAATATTAGCTCGCAGTTTCTATTAATTCTGTTATCCTCGCAGAATGATTTCAGGATACTGGGGTAAAAATAACTCAACAAATAATCGCAGAGTTCCCTCAGCAATAAGATAACAGTTTTATCTCCGCATCAATATCTCGGTCCATCCAGCTTTCTGTGCCATACTGTTTATTACCGTTATAATTTTCCTTTGACACAAACATGGCGATATTGTGGCACATTGTGTCCTGCTTTTTATCTGATGTCGTGTGAAATACAATCTCTAATTTTCTGTGATTATCTCCAAAGACTGAAATACGAGACTATAGTTATTATAGGTCAAGCCCCGCCTGGTGTTTTTGTTTCTGTAAGATTTTCACACTTCACACCAGTGCTGTGCTTACAAGCTAATAAAGAAAGTGGAGCCGCAGTTTGTAACTCAGTGGTCGAAGTGTATTAGACACAGTCGAGTAATTCTTTGCTTTAAATGGTGTTATACAACCATTTTCCAGCGATTCTGCCGAATCTGTGAATAGCTCCAATTGAATTTGTGGACTCGCTCATAAAGGCCATTTCAATAGTTTTTCATCTCCAGACCTGAATCCGGGTGATTTCCTGTTGTGTATTAGTTTATATGAACTGTGCCGTATCTTTTGTGTCTGTGTGGATGTTTATTTCGGCTTGGGACTTGTGTATACATGCATTACGTGTGTGCGACGGTAGAGCACATATGGTAATGAAAACAAACCTAATGCGAAAACTGAAAGAAATTATAATCAGTAATTAATATAAAGGCATATATGTTGCAGTTCTGTCATTTTTGTGACAGCTATGAAGGTTTCCCGCCCAAATTCTCAGTAATTAAATTACATAATAAATCATTCCAGTTGATTTTTTCTACCATTTCAGTGTGTTTTACTGTAAATTGTTGTTACCACTGTCCATGTTGCAAACATAGGAATGTGATTTGTTTAGAAATATGGTGTGGAAATGTGCTTAAATGTTCTAAAAATATGTATGAATATATACTTTATTTTCTTCCTCGTTCTTCCTCGCAACCTCGCCAGCACATTTTGAGAGATTCATCTGTAGAGTGCAGCGTGTGTCCATTAGCCTTTGCAAATACGTTCAAGTAGATTTTTAACAGAGCTTTAGAAAACATTCTGACAGAGACCTGCCTGCCATTATAAATGAGCCTGTTTTTGTGAACCTGGCTTTGGCTCTTAGTTCTCTTTACACCCACGCATCATGAATACACTGAGATTGACTTCAGTCGAACCCACACTAGATTCAGCGCAGAGAAGGTGTGGGGACCTTGTTCTGTTGTTAACTCCATCTGAAGCGAAACCTTTCTTTTTCATTTTAACAGTATATGTTTCACTCGTTCTCTGTCTCGCCCACACATACTTCAGCAATCACATTATAGAATCGAGGGATTGTAAAGCATTTCCTCCAAATTCTTAATTCCCAGTAATTCGTATTTATTTCTGTGTAGTATAGCTTTTTCACATTTTCCTCCACAATAAATGCAATTTAATGGCAGTAAATGCAGTTAAGAGAGACAGAAGAGACTGAATATTATAGATTGACAGTGAAATTGATTTACTTTCGAAACGCACATAGTACAGTTACATGCATGCAATTGGCAGATGCTTTTATCCGAAGGATAAAACGTCACTTTTGTGAAATGGAACCAACTTTGCCTGGAGAAAAATTTGTAGCAATGCATTATGGGAATGTTTTCTGTGTGACAGACTGACAGACGGAAAGACAAATAGGCAGTAAGAGAGACAGACAGACAGACAGGTAGATGATTGACAGTTTTACATTTTTCATACAGCTACATTCATATATCATGCCAGCAGAGAGACAGACTGGCAGTGCAGATTGTTGTCTCCATCATTTTCAGTCTCCACTGCAGCTTTATATATTTAGATGATCTTCCATCTAAATGTCCTTCTTTCCTTGATCTTGTGAAGGACACTGAGAGAGAACAAACAGCTGTTCTGTGGGGAATCATTAAGAATGAACAGAACTCACTGTTCATTTCAACACACCGCCTGTGTTCATTTTAACACACCGCCTGTGTTCATTTCAACACACCGCCTGTGTTCATTTTAACACACCGCCTGTGTTCATTTCAACACACCGCCTGTGTTCATTTCAACACACCGCCTGTGTTCATTTCAACACGCCGCCTGTGTTCATTTCAACACGCCGCCTGTGTTCATTTCAACACACAACACACCGCCTGTGTTCATTTCAACACACAACACACCGCCTGTGTTCATTTCAACACACAACACACCGCCTGTGTTCATTTCAACACGCCGCCTGTGTTCATTTCAACACGCCGCCTGTGTTCATTTCAACACACCGCCTGTGTTCATTTCAACACACCGCCTGTGTTCATTTCAACACACCGCCTGTGTTCATTTCAACACGCCGCCTGTGTTCATTTCAACACACCGCCTGTGTTCATTTCAACACACCGCCTGTGTTCATTTCAACACACCGCCTGTGTTCATTTCGCACTTGATTCACTGTCAGGAATTACGTGAATCAGGTGACACTAACATCATGCGAATAACGCTGACGTCTGTGAATGCGGCACATTCGATTATAAGCTTTGAATGTGTTAAAGCTGCGCTTTGTAACTTGCTTTGGTTAAAAATAAACAATGTTCTTATCCTGATGTCGGGGCTGATTTGTAGGTAATATCAGTTTGGCTTTATTTGATATCAACATACAGAAAGCACAATACATATAGTAACCTGTAATTTTATGTTTTTTGTTACAGCTTTCCTGTATCTCAGTGGTTAGAGTATGATGTTAACGATGCCAAGGTCATGGGTTCAATCCCAGGGATTGCACGTACTCAGAAACAATGTATAGTATAATGTAATATAAGTCGCTTTGAATAAAACCGTCTGCCAAATGCATAAATATAAATGTATGGTGACAGACAGACCAAAGTTACGGATTTCAGTTTTTACAAAAGCCAACGAGCGGCTGAACCTGCGCATGTAATGTCTGGTTTAGTTGAACTGTGGGTGGTTAGTAAATAAGAGGTGGGTGTTAAAGCTCTTTAGTGAATTCATCTCTCTGTGTTTCAGCGGGGCTTTAGATAACTGCATGGTCTTTTTATCATTGCTCTGCATTAACATAATAGCTGTCGTTCTCATCTGAAGGCTGTTTGCTCTCTCTAAACAGCATTGTCCTCGTTTGTGCCTGAACACACCCAACCCACTCGCCTTGCCATGCAAATCAGGTGGTTGTTCTGAAGCTCTTTCTCCTTTCGATCTTCAGTCCTTGTCCACAAATCAGTTTTAGGCTGTAAGAACGTTTCCTTGATGTTTTCATTAAGTAACAAAAATGTTGCAAATATTTTTTGAACGTTATAAGAATGTTTCAAATGTCCAGTTCTTTAGACGCTGTATTAATGTTGCTGTTTGGTTTAAGAACTATATGTGGTTACATCCCGCTAACTATGTAAGAACAACATTTTTGAAATATAATATGTAATGTTTAAAAAGCATTCTACTAACGTTATTGCAAGAGTATATTTTTACTTTAAGAGAACTTTTAGAGAACGTTCCCATTTAGCCGGGTAATGTCTTCTCCCACCTCTACTGCATCCTTCCGTCCTGTTTCATAGTATTCATTTGCAAGCTTGGCAGCCTCACACCATCCTGTCGTGGGCACCAAACGTGCACAGGGTTTTAAGCTTGGCACGGGCTCTTGGCATCCGCCAGGGTGACACAATAGTTTCCACCGATCCAGCAGACTGGAGAACTGTCCAACGGACGCCCTCGTTCGGCGATAAGACTGCTTACAGAATCAACTAGCAGCTTCTTCTGTTCATTATCGCTTAGTTGTTTCCCATGTTAGCTGGAGAGACAAAACGAAAGCATATAGTGGGTGATGGATTCATTACGCACCGAAAGCAAAAGCAACTGAACTGAGGATACAAACTTATACTGTGAATCAATGTTAAGGAAATCAGGTGGGAAAATGTGGGAACGTTAGAAGGACATTAAAAGTAATACATTAAAGGAGCGTTTATTTAAAAATGAACATTCTTCAATCATTTACTCACTCTCGTGATATTCCAAACTTGTGTGCTTTATTTGTGTGCTTATACGGTATTTAAATAGCACAATGTATTAAAATAGCACGGTTAAAATAGTTACTAAAATGAGTTAAAATAGTACACAAGCACACAAGAGTGAAGAAACCAGAGCAGAGAATACATCTTACATCTCTTCTGCTAAGCTGTTTCCATTTAGTGTTCAGTATGCATAACTATTGAATCAGCTAAACCATCGTTAGTTTGGCATTTTTAGTAGCACATTAAAGTAATTTACAGATTGTATAATGAAATCTTATAGTGCTACTTATTTAAATGCAAGCATAAGCTGAACACTGAAATAGATTCTGTTGAACATATAACAACCCTATCAGACTCTTAATGACTGCCTTTGCCTGTCTCTCTCTCTCTCTGGCTGTTGTTTTTCTGCCAAAATCTGTGGGCATTGAACTGTTTCTGTCTTCTTCTGGACATTAAATGTAACATACTGGGCCACTGTTGGCACTGAATGAGCTGAGTAAGCAGAGTTTTTTTAGATGTATGGCTCTCGTATAGCTGTAAATGGCATACAACTCCTTTAAGCTTGATGGCTTATTCGCACAGCCCATAATAATCTCAGGGCCAGAATGAGATCTGCAGTGAGAGAAGATTTCAAATGCATCGCACTACAGCTGGTCACTCTGTTCGTCTGTCTGTCTGTCTCTATGTCTCTATGTCTCTATCTGACTTTATAGATAAACTGCCTGTTTGTCTGTTCAAGGGATGTGGCTAGTTAGCATGACCTGGGGTACTTGTGGCCAGGACAGTTACTAGTTGTGGCCTGCTAGTTAGTGAATCAGGCTTATAATCAGAAGGTTGCTGGTTCCATTCCAGTACCAGCAGGCAGCAGCTGACAGGCTCTTGAGCAAGGCACCTAACTCGTGGTGGCTTAGCAATTTAAAAATATCCTGTATTTTGTATTTCATTATCTCATAGAAATGGTCAGCACCAAAGCATGAAAATTCAGCAGGTAGCAGCAGAAGCAGATCAATGGAGATTCTCACTAAATTAGTTTCAGTGTAATCCCAGCACACAGAGAACAGATGCACGGGCAGTGAACTGCTGAGACAAGCTGTGTTCATATGTGTGCGGGAGAGAGGAGACACTGTTTGCTCAAATTCCAATCAAGATGTTTCCTTCCGCAGCAGCGTTTCTCCTGATATCTCTGGATGTCCATGCAGTGATTGGAATTCTGGAATATCGTCTCACTGTTAAACAAAGCAACGCTGAATCGCTGTAAATTACAGCCGACAAACCTGTTGTGTCACGCCTTCATGCAGGATTTCTGAATATAAATAAGATTTGAGGGCTACAGCAGAAAAAGAGATTATATTAGGAAAAATTATTTTAAAGAACACTGTACAGAATACATATAACAGAGTTCAGAAGAACCAAAAATTAAATGACTAAGATTTTTTTTGGGGGGGGGGGGGGGTTTACACAAACAATTGCAAAAAAGGCATCAGAGCTTATACATATATACAGTCAGTGTGATGTCATCATCATACTGCAGTAAATAGATATTCTTAATGTAAATAGGATGTATGATGTTTTGCTTCTGAGGAACACAAAAGAAGATATATTGAAGTTGGTAACCAGACAACAGTGGTACCCATTGACCTCTATTGTATGGACACAAAACCACTGAGACATTTCTCAAAATATCTCCTTTTGTGTATCACAGAAGAATTAAGTCACACATGTTTGGAATGCCATGAGGGCGAGTAAATGATGGAACAATTTTCATTTTTGGGTGAACTGTCTCTTTAAGATGTAGTGTTACTCATCTCCACAGGCTTCCCTCTGGATGTTGGAACATGTCTGTGTGGAGTTCCTCTCATTCATGCACATTATCAGTGAGGACAGACACTCTGGATGATAAACTCTGACACACAGCCAGCGTTCCGATTCACCCCAAAGGTGTTTGGTGTGATTCCGGTCTGGGCTTTGTGCTCAGAGACGCGATCATGTGTTTATGTTCTCATTATCATCAAATAATGTGATTAAATCTGTTTGTTTAGACAGTATATCCAGCTAACAAATTTTAGGTTGTAAGAATGTTTCAGTAACGTTTCTATTAGTAACACAAATGTTAAAATTGACATTTTTTGCTTCGTATTAAAACGTTATTGAAACATTTAGTAAATTATGAAATGTTCCACTAGTGACTTAAGAATCATTTTATTGATATACATGATATGCAACATTATGCAAATGTTTGTGATATGCAAAATGCTTAGTGGGTGTTAGCTGTTAGCTGGCTAGTCAATAGTATCTGTACGGTTTGCTGTGGTTATGATGCGAGAGTCAACATGATGCTCAGAAACATTACAATATAAGTGAGAGCAGCTGTCAGGAAGAAAAACAGACAACATAAACGCAGGCTTACAGAGCGAGTGCCACAAGTGAGCAATAAAACAGTGAATTCCGGGACAGCTGTAGACAGTTTTGGGCTTGTGTACGACATTATACACACGCTGTGTTCTGAATGATAGAGAACTACTTCAAATCCAACCGCACTGTTCAGACAGCTCGCAGAGAGGAAATGAGAGCATACGCCGTGTCCATAAGCCCAGACTCTCTCACGTATACACGCTTCACCTCATGCTAAATGTCACATAGTTACTCACTGTATAAAGCAACAGTGAGTTTACATTGTATCCCGGACACAGTTCTACACAGTCATACACACTCTGAGCAATGTTACATATATAGTGCCCATAAATGGCACTATAAAAAAAAACACACGTTCTAAAAATCCTATACAGTATATACAGAAAAAATACAAAAACTGAGTATGCTGTACTGTAGTATTTTGTCTATTCATTCATTTTCAACACAAATAAAGACAAAAGCTGGACTCACGTTTAATATTATAAATTCCTTCTGATGAGGTTTTAATAGGTCAGTTGCAGTCTTTCTATGTCCTCTGATCCTAACAAGTACAAAATATTACTCATTTGTTTGAGTCTTCATCCATTAAGTAATACAAAATTGTATAGGCCTTCTTTAAAAATGTATTTGCTTTTTGCCATACTTGCTTTTTATGCATACATACATATATATATATATATATATATATATATATATATATATACATATATAAAGTTTTACATATAAAGACATGATATTTAGACATTTGTCAAAAGTACTTGGGTAGTATTTTTGTACATGCTATGATGCACGTGAGATTTACACTCTGGTTAAATTACACTTTCACTGAGGGAATAAATTAGTGAAATAATGAACGGTAGACAGCAAACTCTGGTTATGTTTTCATCACGGAATGAAAGACTTGTGTGTGATGCTGCATCCACACCACTAGATGTCACTATAAACATCCACGTGCTGAGAGTCAGAAACACAGCATCAGAAAAGCACGTGGAGTACAACTGCTGACGTCCACCTGTGAGTAAACCGCATGCAGAATAATGGCGCTTAGTGTAGATGCAGTTAAAGAAATAACTCAACAGCTTTAAATAGCCTCAAATATCAAAGAATTAGATGTACGCGTTAATGGGCAAAGTTTGTTATTTAAAGTGATTTAGGTTTGTGTGAACTTGGGCGCTGTTGAAATGATTGATTTCGTTTGATTTGTATCAGTCAGGGAGTGCTAATGGAAAAATTATTTGTTGCACCTGTTGTGTTTTGTTGAGCTAATGATGTTTCATTAATAACTGTTGAATATTTTTGAGTTACAGTTTGGTAAAGTGATCATTCTTGTCATTGCAAACTCATAAATTGAACATTTTTTTTATTTTGCTTATCTTGGGTGTCTTAGTGCATGAAGAAGATGCATATTTAAATGTGTGTGTTCATAAGTGGCCGCATGGTGGAAGCAGTGAGTTATTGAAATATGGAAGCAATTTGCGTGCGTGCGTGCGTGCGTGCGTGCACTTGATCATAATTTAGCGACAAAATTGTAAGTATAGGTGAGGAAGCCTGACAACCTGATTTTGGGATGATGCCTTTAAATAAAATGCTTTGTATAAAAACTTGAAAAGGCAGAGTTTTGAATTAAAATTAGGTTGTATTATTTATAACTGGCTGTGTATTTAAAACAGTAGACGTTTATGGAATGTCCTCATAGCTGAGTAAATGTACGCGTGAATATGTGCATTTGTGACACCCAAACAGATGGTTTTTGTTTAATTTTATATTGAATGCAAAGGTGACACATTCATATTTATGTGTATAATAGATAATAAACTGTGATGCACAGCAGCTGGTTATTGCTGCTGTTTCAGAGGTGTGTTCATAACGCAGGCGTCATGACAGTTCTCACTCACTCGCTTCTGAAGTCAATGCAGGTAAAGTTTCCATCAGGAGCTGTTCATCGATTGGTTGAAGCCGTCTCAAGGTTCGAGACATCATGCAAAAAGGTTAAATGCAGAGAAATGCAACGAGCCATTTCTTTGCAGTGACCTAGAAAGCTGCAAACCATTTCTAAAAAAAAATATTTACCCTCTAGTATTAATAACTAGTATAAGTTATTATTGACCCTCTTCGTATCAATATTGATGCGATATAGATATTGGCAGAAATAAAAACTGTACAAATAGCAACCAGCACAGACAACAGACTCCAGTTCTGTTATATTCCGCTCAGAATAACATTCCAGGGGCGTCCGTATATAACATTGAGGAGAGAAGGAGACTAATCTGGGATTTTCCAGTGTGCCGTTCAGAGGCGGCAGGGAAAGAAGAGCAGAAATGAATCAAATGTCTGAAAGAGTAATCTCTCGTCTGAGAAGAGCAGTTCTGGCATTTATAGAGGAGCTCCTCGCTCTGGCCGTTCAGCTGGGATGTTAGATGGGCGGTTTCAGGGACACTGAGACTTCCATTTTAAACGCACAGAATGACGGGCTGATTCACTTTTAACTGACTGTCGGCCCTTCGGGGGCCACCATTGATGGCTCGTCTGGGGTAAAGTGAGAAACTGAGAAGGGTTTTCCTGTGATATTAGCCAATTTTTGGCCTTAATATTATACCTTAATATTTTATCTTAATATTTGTGGTACCTGTTAAGAGAAGAATTTTTGCTTATATTTAAAGTTTTGAACATTACGGAGTAACTCATGCAATTCGACTACATATATCATGATCGCTTAAATTGTCTGACTTTTTGAGGTGAGATGTACTATTACTTTTTAAAGTGATATAACCTGCGGTTTAAAGCGAATTCCCACAGAGAGGATTAGACCTGTATCTAAGGTCCAGAATAGATGACACGGATTAAAATATAGTTTTAAATCTGAGTTTCGGTGGTGTGCAGATAAACCTGCTGTACAGGGTGACATCAAATTAATTACGCTAATATGAACATTATGCGGAAGCGTCACAACTTAAACGCCTCGTGTCACACACATGCTGAGCTACACACGCGAACAGCAGGATCTGCTCCTAGGAAAATGTAGGACGCATGCTTTTGTTGCATGCGTTCCATTTTGTGAAACCACACTTTTACTACAAATACAAGGTTACACTATTGTTGCTGTAGCAAAACCATGTGGTGAGAATGGTTTAACCATAACCATGTTTTATTTGTTTTAAACTGTAGTAAAACCATGATTAATTTGTATAAGGTCATTCCCTCATGAGGGAGCAGGTACAGTATTCTCTGTAAAGCACACAGGTATATAAGATTTGACATGGCTGCTGTTTCAGTCCGTGGCATTTTACCGGCCCTGACTGATAAAATCTTTGCTGTGTTGAGACCACAGACTTACCGTATTCCATATCTAATACCTGCTCTCCCACTTGAGACCGATTATAAAGGTCTTGGCATATACCACAAAGACATACGCAAAATAAGAAAGTGAGGTAAACTTTCATGGATTTTGTTTTGAAAGCATTTCAGAGGACACATGACAACATGCTTGGCAAACACACGTTCGCGGCTAACATAAACTAGCAAAGCATTGTCAGTTTCCTTTATTTTGAATAACGATACAAATAAAAGAAATCCTGGTCATGTTGTCTGTGCTAAAATATACTGTGGCCATAAAAAGTATTCAGGGATGCCATTGTTGGAACGCAATTGAATTATTGAAGATTTAAATACATTTTTAGTGTGGTGTGATGTCCAGGCATATTTCGGGGCTGCTGTATAATCTAGGGTCATTGTGGACCTAATGACATCATCATAGCACATGTTCAGGTGTACGTGGTGCATTCTGGGAATTGTTTGGGAGGGAATCTGCACTGGATCAAATTTGACCATGGGGCTGCCGTAGAAATGGGTTACTCCCTAACCGGTGAACCCACTAGTAAGCTAGAGACTGGAATGAGAAACATCATTGGCCACTTTCGCTGTGCTAAAAAAACCATATGGGTGATTTTTTAAGTGATGTGAACATTTTTCCTTTTAAGCACTGATGAAATTGTCCCTTAGCCAGAATTTCTGTCTTGGTTTCTCTTCAGTACATTTGCATATAGCGTAAGAATCAAGGAAACTAAAGCGGCTTGTACTTCCGGACTTACATTAGCAACTTCATGCGATTACTTTTATTCATTTGTCTTTGTCATTAACAGACCGTTCAGTACAGGATTTTCTATTTCACACACAAACCTTTAAAAGTCAACCGTGAATTTTCTTGCTAGCTTATATATTGTGCTGAAGAAATGTAATATTTCAAGATTTCTGTTGAAGGATTGTGTGTGTGTGTGTGTGTGTGTGTGTATATATATATATAAAGCATGAATGCAAAATTCATATATACTGTCAGTTCCTCCACTATATCTAGTGCACGTTGTGTGGTCGTTTTGACTCTATGCCATTGTAATATACATATATATACAGTACAGTATATGTATGTCAATATATACTGTATGTAAACTGTATGAATGTATGTCAACGGTTGTCTCCGTTGTGTGTATTTTTATTTCTACTCTGGAATTTTACCTGACACAAAGTTGATACTTCATAACTTTACACTGTAAATAAAACTGAAATTTTGACAAGGTCCCCTGAACTATGAGAGAGCAACCAATGAGTAATAACATATTCCTCCAGGGTAGAGAGAGGGGGGGTGGGTCTCTGTGTGGTAGTCATATATACATGTCTTTGTTTATACATGTCTAAATACACCTGAAGCTCTTTCACCGAGTGCTGCTTGTTTTGAGGGCAGAGGGTGTGAAAATAAGACACGAGATGTTCTGCTCGTTTCCTCACACCTGCCTGTGCATATCATTACTTATTTAGATAGATTTTTGCAGTTTTTAAAGAAGCGTTTACTCGACAAAAAGCTCAATGCCACTTCCAGGTATTCTGCGTGACTAATAAGCAGTTCTAATCCAGTGTTGCTTGGGTGTTCCGGGTGCTTGTTGGGCACTGCTGGGTGATTTTCTTCAGCCCAACTCACACTAAAGTCTCGAGTATGTTTTCTGGTCACTGTGTATGGCTGCGGCTCTTTCTTCAGTGCAGTGTGTGTGGTATGTTTCCATTATAATTCAGATCAAGTCATAGCACACTTCTTTCTCAATAACAGACCAGAAGATCCTAGCAACACCCTAGCGACCTTTCAAGGTCACCCGGGAGCGCTCAGAACATTGGCTAACATTCTATATAAAGTTATTTTAAAGTTATCAAAAGGTTCTTGCGGTAACATTAGTAGCAATTCTTTTTAATGTTATATACAGTGCCTTGCAAATATATTCATAACCGTAAAACTTTTCCACATTTTGTCACATTACAACCACAAACTTAAATGTGTTGTATTGAGATTTGATGCAATAAATCAACACAAAGTAGCAGATAATTGTGAAATGATACATGGTTTTTAAGATGTTAAGCAAATATAAATCTGAAAAGTGTGCTGTGCATTTATATTCAGCCCCCCTGTGTCAATCCTTTGTAGAGCACCATTCACTGCAATTACAGCTGCGAGTCTTTTGGGGGTATTTCTCTACCAGCTTTACATATCTACTAGAGACTTAAATTTCGCCTATTCTTCTTTGCAAAATAGTTCAAGGGGTATGAATACTTTTGCAAGGCACTGTATCCAAAATGTTATTGTTGTGTTAATGTAATGTTAATGTAATGTCCAAAAAGTTGTTAGTGGAATGTTTTAAACATTAGAATTGAAAACGTTTGAATAGCGTTCTTGAATGTTTAGAATGTAGTAGAACTTCCCACATAATATTTTTTATGTTTTTGTTACTTAATGAAAACAATAGGGAAACGTTCCTAAAACCTGAAATTATTAGCTGGGTTAGCAACTGCATGGCGACATTGTTGTGTTGCGTTTTCATGTAAAATCACAGCTTAATTTTCCTCAGAACAAGATTCAAAGCGTTCATTGTCATATGCACAGTGAGAAATCAGGTTTCCCTGTGCAATGAAATGCTGTCCGCAGTGAATGCCAGGACAGTTATATAGACTAAAGTTAAGAAAATATAAAATAAGGGGAAAATATACAATTTGGACATAAAATTATAAATGAACTCATTAGGTAAATCTGGGTACTCTCGGAGTCAATTGTGTTGTGAAAACCGCTTCATAACTGCAAGCTACAATGTGAACATGCAGTATCCTTAACATTTGTAGCTGTAGTGTAACTGCATTTGCATTTTACCTACAATGAAAAACAGTCAGGTTAGACGCTATGAATCATATTCACATTTTCTTACCTCTTCTAATAATATATGGATTTTTATTCCGATCTAACAGTCATAAATGCAGTGCTTTTGATTTATTACGGTGGAACGGGCCAGAGCGATAAATTAACTCATCCAAAAAGCGATGTCAAAGATTCCTGTGTCCGCATGTGCTTAATGACCACGTTAGGAACCGTTTCGATACGAGCAGAGGGTGAGAATTTAATCAAAACAACACTATAGGGAGTTATTTTGCACAGCGTGGCGTCCCTCTGTCACTTTCAATGTATAATTACCATTAAAGACAGACTTTCCACATCTTGCCCAGCATGTGTGTGTTTGTGTTAACTGCTTATAAAGAACACGTGCCAGAGAGCCACACTTAGCCACAGTTTTAATTAAAGCGCCCTTGCCCACTTAATGATTTTAGGTTGTAAGAACATTTCCCTAACGTTTCAGAAAGGAACAATTGTTAAAAATGTTATTTTGAACGCTCCGCAAACGTTCAACACACCCAATTTATTTTAGACATTATTAAAATGTTATTGCGTATAAGAACATCATTTAAGCATTTTTTTAGTCCTGTAGCGTTTTTAAAATGTTCCACTAATTACTTAAAAATAAAGTTTTTGATGTATGAATATATAACAAAGTTCTAGTAACGGAGGAATGTTTTTGATAGCTTTGAAAGATCTTTTAAAGAATGTTAGCCAATGTTCTGAGAACGTTCCCTGTTTGCTAGGCAGCTAGGCAGGTGTGCACCAGAATAAAACGTTTTTGGAAAAGGCTTTGAAGCGCCTCGTCTCTGTCCGGCACCTCCAGTGGCATTGTACATGACAAATTCACTGCTTATTCCTGTGAAATATGCATGTGGCATATGAAAACACTGAAAAGAAAAAAAAGCACATTAAAAATGCAGAGCAGTCCCTGTACTGTCTTGTGGCGCATCCGTACTGGAGATGTAACGCGCCAGAGAATTTCACATGCGGTGACTCAGACGACTGTTTCACTTTTTGTAACGCAGCGTTGAGGAGAGTCAGGGTATATAAACAAAGACTATTTTAAAGGTTGATCAACTTTTGTGTGTGTTTTTTTTATATGTAGGCTTTATAGTCAAATAGTCAAATATAGTCAAATAAAACAGTTAGAAGATAACATTTTCTCTGTTACGGTTTTTAATAAACTGCTGTGGTCATAGCCTGAACTTAGACTTCCATAGACTTAAACTTATGGAGAAAAAGGGTTACCCAGGTAACGTTATAAGAATGTTTTCCTAACATTTTCATCAAGTAACAAAAACATGTGTTATTACATTTTGAAGTTTTTAGACAGTGTATTAACACTGTTGCTTGGTTCTAAGAACTTTATAATTCTGTTTTTTTTTACCGAACCCAATGCATTGTGGGATTTCCCTCTGTGTGAAGAACAGGTGATGATACTTCAGAATAAAACTGTCTTACTGATGCTGTGGAACAGTAGATGTCGAGTGTAAACGATAAACAGTTCGCATGGATTTCAGTAATGCAGTACACTGTATTTAATTTGTAAATACAGTGCAAATTAATAGTTGTGCAAGTTAATAATGCAAATTAATTTCTAGATGCATATGAGGATTAAAAAAGAACAGTCGACGTTGTATGTGTTTGCTTAAGAGATACGACCCGGTGTAACGATGTAGAACACAACAGCTTCTCCAAGCACAACAGATCATTTGTCATGCCGAACATTGTGTTTGACAATCTACATACACGTCATACACTCACATGATTGTGCTTTCACAGCGCTGGCGATTAATTTATGCGAAAACTTTGTGAAACTCGGATTTTTCTCCTAAAATTCCTTTAGGAAGTAAAGAAACCGATACAAATTGAGACATTGTTGAGATCTCTTCTAAAATTAAATGAGCCATGTACAAGATTACTGTTATCTTTCATGAGAAGCATCAAAAACTTGAGAAGGTTCTTCATTTGGTCTGTCATCTTTACAAGAAGCAACAGAGACGTGAACAAGATCTCATTTGTTATTTTTTCTTGTCTGAAGTAGTCAGGCAACAACAGCAATAACAATAATAGGCAATAACAACAGCGAACATTACCAATAAGTTATGGAAAAGTTTCTTGACTTGCTATTTATTGCTTGCGTGATCGTGTTACGGGACTGATTTATAGCAAGTTTGCATTCAGAGAACTTATATTTTTGATTAAGAGGTCATTTCTGCACCGCAGGTTACGTGCTATTATTAACTAGAAATATTTTGGTGCCAGTATTAATTTTCTTAATGTACTTGAGAAGCAGCGTGGAAAGACGAGACTGCCGCGGCTGCTAATTAGCTTCCCTCCTCTTTTAACAGTGTGATATCAGTAAATTATGCAAAACATTACTATGATGGATCTGCATTGGAATTTGAATGAACTTTGCAAAAGACCTTCGTGGTCAGTTGTCATTTAAATTTCATACACAACAGATGATGGAGATTGCCAAAGGTCATCTGAAGAGAATTCACAGTTTTCCCTGGAGAAAAACATCTTTTCTACGCCCAGCACAATAAAAAAGGGCTCACGTTGTCAGGTAGGAGCGTTACTAATGTAATCGCGGTTTTAATTGCTCGTAAGTAAAGCTAGGGTTTTATTTCCTGAGAGTACATGAATACCTACCCGACTTATCTTTAATAAACCTATTTATAAACTTATTTACATACGCATGACAAAGACACATACAGCAATGAATGCGTGGCTTTCGACACCGTTGTCTTCAAGTGTTTTGTAACAATAAAAATATAATCTATAATAGAGCTGGTTTTTGTAGTATTATTGATTTCCTACAACCACAAAGTCACAATTGTGCAAAACCCGCACGCCATGCTTTTGTTCTGGCCCCATTGGAGTCTTAGCTGAAAGGAATGTGGAATTGAAAGGACACTGTTATAAAATGCAGGCGTGTTAATTCACCGTTAGCATTCTTCAAAGTAAGAGAAGGATCTTGAGGCTGCTCGTTCAACAAGCGTGGAATTCAGGCACAAGAATATCTTTCAAATTCTGAAAAAACATTTCATCCTCTCGGAGACTTGAAAACAAGTGTGCCACGCGCTGCTCGTCATGCAGCGTACGGCCGCTTGCGTCAGATACTGCTGCTTGACTCTCTCCCAACTGACATGGAACATCTGTCACCAAAAGGACTGGATAAGTCGAGCACCAGCAGAGAGGAAATATGGCAATACAGCCTCTTTTGCCAGAGAACCAGTACAACAGAGTCTTGAATAATTCATGGCTTATCTCCAAATGGGTAACATCCCCACTCTGCTGGTTTCCACTTTAGAGAGAGAAAGCGGTAATATTATTTACAAAGGCATCTGCTACCCGTTCTCCGCTCTGCCTCGCTCCCCTTGGACACTAAAGTGCTTAATCCGCCGATTTAGAGAAATCGCATACGCTACTTCACAGAATTAGCATTGTGGGATTAATCGGTCGTAAAGCGCAGTCAAAATACCATACCTGCCTCCAGCTGGGGGGGTGTTAGCGATGCCAATGAATTAAGATGTTTATTTAGCTGTGGAAATAAAACACAATGTTTGATTCTGCACTATATAATGATGGTTTGTTAATGGTGTTTGCTAAGGCCGGCATCACTGTTGCTGGTACTTCAGGCTGGGGTTTCTAGCCTCAAGTTTGAGCGATATTAAAAGCGATGCGTGCCTTAGCAAACGCCACCAATGAGAAGAAACTGTTGTGCTTGATTTTATCCATAGGAATTGAATTGTGAAAAGTGTGTGTTTCACACCACGGTTGGAGTCAGACCTGATAGCCAGTTTGCATTGGATTGTGGAGGACACACACACTTTTGAAATGTTTGGCACATATAGACTGATGGCCTATATCAGTCTATATCAAGGGATGCATATATTCATTAATAACGTATTTTCAAAGTATTCATATTCATAGATTGTAAAATTCATAGATCTATTTTCTGTTACTAATATTTTTGTTAGATATTGGCAGTTGTTTAGCTAGGTGTGTTATCTACAAGTCTGCCTAAACAATAACTAAATAGATATTTGGCTGTTGGTTAACAGTAACTAATAACCCGTGTAGCATACGTATTGTCCAAATGTAATGAGGAAAGCAAAAGCGTTCATGTATTTTTAATAACATGCACTTTAACATGCACAATAAAAACAGGAACACGTTATTAATAAAATATCATATTGATATATTGTTTTTATTCAATACAGTTTTCCACTCAAAGGTCACTAAACTTATTGAATTCATTTTAGGTTCATGCTGAAAAGGAGTCTGTGTTTTGCCGTTGCGCAACGTCCCCGTGATGTCGTTTAATGTTCACGTGTACGGTAATTAATTAGCCCGTCCCCGATCAGAAGTGTGACTCTGCTGTTGACGTGTTTGGTTTTTGTTTGAAGACAGGAAGTCGCAGCCGCTGGGTACTGTTGCTCTTCTGTCCACTCTGAGCTGTGTTTTCAGTCTAGCAGGATGTCCAGTACTGTCCGTTTGAATCACACACAGTCTGAGCTTCATGCTTTAACATCATCACAGCTGACTGCCTGCTTTGGCTTCGCGTGGCTGATATCTCGGAGTTAACTAATCATTTGTTTTCATAATGTGTTCGAAGAGACAATGAAACCATTAATAATGCACGCGAATAAATCAGCCATCTGTTGTTTTAAATTGAATAAAGTCAGCAGGTTACATATAGGGGTACTGTATAGTTAATACGGTACCCCTAAAACTTAGTCAAAACTTAGTAAAACTTAAATCTGATGCTGTGATACTGAGCACCATCTCAGGGCTATTCATAACGTCTGTGTTTTAGTGATTAGGCGGGGTTAGGGGTGGACCTTCATGCTTGCTTTTTTCATAAATACATATTTCATAAATATAGTAATATAAATACTATAAAATCAACACTACTAAAAAACACTATAAAATCAACTTACGAATATTGTTGATTTATATTGATTAGTAACATGTCAGATACAGTCTATACGGTCATGTTTCAATATCTATTCAAACGTACAATCACATTTTACATATAAATATCTCTGTAAATGTAGTTGGATATCTTTGGAGTTTCGTACTGTACTGCGAGGTTTTGTGCAGTTGTCTTGGCTGTTATTTTTTAGGATCTGACGTAAGACGTGCAGTAGGTGTATCACCAGAGGTGCTAATTCTCTGTTGGTTGCAGCTGCGGGCGTGATCGGATCTTAATGAAAAATGTTTAATCATTGTCTCCAGAGCTATCACTGAAACTCTCGCTGAAAATAACTGCCTTCAAAGTGGCTTTATTGCTCGCAGTTGTTCTGTAAAGTGGCAAGGTCAGGTATTTGCCGGTGGCGAGAAACACTGTCGTTCTATTAGAGCTATTTCTTCCTCGCTTCAGTTCCAGCCTCTTATCTCGGTAACAGGGTTGAGGTCCAGAATCTATTTAATGTCGCTTGGTGCCCTATTTATCACTTAAATGTTCATCTTGCCCTCTGATTGGACCCCTGATTGAGAACCGGAGCACTGAGAGATTTGATAAGTCATTGGTTTGTGTATACTGGACAATAATGATGCATGTTTTGTGATTTCTGTGTCTTTGCTTTTCAATGTTCCCAAGACTCGATCTCATACAATCTCATTTCCCAAGAGTTTCTCATTGGCAAACATTTAAATCTCAACTGCTTGTGTTTCTCCGTTCCATACGGCGTGAAAGTTGTTTTTTGTCCTGACGGTACCTCGGTAGAATTCAGTTTTTAATACCATTATATGCACGTTTTATTATACTGTATGATTACCATTGCATAATGGTCAATAGGGTAAACTTTGTGCATCATAATGTGGTAATTATGCTGGAAATTCTGCTAAAATATTTGTATATTAAGTTCCCCTGATATTCCAGTGAAGCAAATATTTAACATTACATTTGCATTTTTGTAATTGCACAAGCCAAAAGCTTCTAAGAAATTAATATCAAATGATAAATTCATGCAAAAAACATTTCTGGTCAGGTTGGCCCCTCCCGGCCAGCCCCTTCCGGTCAGCAGATCCTCGTTCACAAATGAAACACAGTCTCAAAGCACAGAATCCTTTAGTCAAGGGTGTATTCGTTAAGTCCAGCCAATGGAATCGCTGACTGGCTGCAGTCGTAACATTTCAACCATGTTCAGACAACGTTCATGTGAGAGTAATTTTTCACAGCGGCTTTAATAAAACACACTAGTACCTCTGACAGGGGCTGTCCCTGTGTTCAATGAACCACAAATGAAAGCATGATTTTTACTTCTCAAAGCGTGTCTTTTATACAGTGATGTGACATTTGTCTCCGCATGTGGACCTGTAAAAAACAACCTTTAAACACTCGCACTAGTTTGTCATTTGTCTGTGGCTATAACTGTTTTATAACATTTACAAGTACTGTATTGTAACATTTCTTATTACATGTAACATTTCAAATACACGCCTTTGTCTTGCTAAAGCTAATTTTAGCTAGCTAAATTAAGCAAATATATAACTTCATATATAATTCATATATAATATATAATTCACAGCTATTTACTATGTTTTCAAGGTAATTGTGACATGCCACATTTCATATTCAACATGCTGTTTACCAAAAGTCAATGGTCATTTGTATAAAAATACATCGTTAAATCATTTTCAGGCAGCGCATATTAAAATGGTGCGTGTTTATTTGACTCGTTATGATTCTCATCGTTTGGAAAATATGGTTATTTTTATGATAGATTTTCATCATATTTGGATCACATTTCATCACTTTTCATAAGAATGAAAATCGGTGTGTGTAGCGAAAAAATAAATGATACGAACCTGCATAAAAGTTTACAAGACTGTTGTAATGTGACCTTCATATTCCAAAACGCAGAAATCTGTTAGTTTTAATAAAACTCAACCCTAGGGAAATAAAAGTGCTTGTAGTTGAGGAAACAGCCGTATATATCTGCAGCAGTCCGTCCGTGGCTGTAGTTTATTGCAGGGCTGGGTTGTGGATGGCACTCAATCTCCTTACTCCACACAATTAGTTTTGTGCTTGAAATGCCTACGGCTTTACTCAGGTCAGTTTCAGCCTCTCCGCTTGACTGTGAATGTATAAACCCATCCAGAGTGGAAACTTCTGCAGAGATCCGCTCTGCTTCATGGTCACCACGAGACCGAATCGTTCGTTTTGAGTGTCTTTGATGAGATGATTAATTTCCCAGGTCAGGTTTTGGGTTTGAATGTTGCCTCAGGAATGTGTTTTCCCCTCAAACCTTTGAAAGTAAGATCACAGCTTGTGTTGTGTCGTGATGTGACAGGATGTGTACCAGTCATTTTGTATATAAATGCAGGCCATGTTTGTAGTATTAATCAGTCTTGACAGTCTTGTTGTATTGACTGTATGGTTGCTGTTTTTGAGGCCTTATATATTTATGTAACTATTACTATAAAACAAAAAAACAAAAACAAAAATTGGTTGTTGCCAATGGTATACTACCCATACACACCACACAAACATGTTGGGTCTTCATATTTTATTCATGGGGACATCCCCCTACACTAACCCTACCCCTAAACCTTACCGTCACAAAATATGTTCTGACCGTCATCTAAAACATGTTTTAGATTTTCAAAACAGATCATTCTGTATAATGTATAAGCTTGTTTCCTCATGGGGACCAAAAATGTCAACACAAGGTCAAAATGCACTGCTGGTATTACTATACTCATGGAAACATTTGGTCCCCATAACATAATGAATACCACGACCACACATACACACATATATGCACATATGTAAATATATTAAACCTTTTTGCAAGTATAATCAGAATTTTATGACTATAAATACAAAACCGTCTGCAGTACAATGTTGCACTGCTATTCTGGTGTGTTGATAAACAAGGATATTTTTAAACGATCCGACGTCAGCTACAATTTGCATGTTTAACTGCGTAATAGAAACGCATTAGTGATCTCTGCAGAGGAGGTCACTGCCTGTCTTAATAGCATTAATAAACAGAATACATAAGCTATACAATTATCACTGCAAATGAGTTACATGAACGTCGCTGCACATTACGTCTTTAAATAATGTAAATGGCCACATACCCTGCACTTTACTGTGCTCAGTGCTGTAAACTGTTAGCTGCTTTAGGAAAGTAGCCAAAGTCGTCATATGGAAGAGGTTGAAATAACCACATCTAAACAGAAACCAAATAGCAGCCTTAATGAGAGAGGATCTGAATGCTGCAGTCACATGATCGCTGGTCTGAAAGAGTATTTGTCAGTGGCGCTACCGCTCGCATAAGAACATGCCTAAAAGTCTGTGTTCTGAACGTCTTTGTAGCATTATTTTGTTTCAATGAAATTAAAACAAAAAAAATGCACTTTTACATGCCTAACCTGAGTCTGGATATCAAGAGGAGAAGCACAGTGCTATCACCATACTAAAGTGATTATACGCAATCCGGTGAAGTCAATGAAAGTCAATGGAATTATTTTCCGAATGTTTATAGTAAATGTGGCATCCAGCTGGTGAGGAATAACGACACATTTGGGACTTTACAGCAGAACAGATGCCACAGTCAGAAGACCAGTCTGAGCGGAACAGCATGAGGCGTGCTGGCGTCTCCGTTTGTTTCAGTCATTTTAGATTAAAAATCACTTTTGTTTTTGATTGTTGAAAGTGTCTGTAGTTGACATAAATAATGACAGGCAAATATTCACATACATCTTTGTGAAAACAAAAAAAAGCATCGCAAGAAATACTAACATGACTTGTTAGACTTGTTAAATAATACCCAGCTAACAGGGAACATTCTTAGCATGTTCTCTAATGTTTTCTAGAAGTTCTTGTGGTAATGTTAGTAGAATGTTTTTTTCAATGTTTTATATCATATATAATGAAAATGTTATTTTTAAGTAGTTTGTGGGACGTTAAAAGTGTTTAAAGGTGTTTTAATAACAATATTACAACTGAGCAGAAATGTTAAAGTGTTGTATACAATACTGGATGTTTTGAAAGTTCTTAGAATAACATTTTTAGCCATTTTTGTTACTTAATGCAAACATTAGGGAATTGTTCTAACAACCTAAAATTGTTAGCTGTGTTTGTACTTTGGAATTTAAATGTATATAAAACCAGTTTCTTGTGTTTCTTATGCTGCAAAACAACATCAAAGAACATAGAACAGGACTGACAGGAAAACGGTCTCGTGTGACAAATAAAGAGCTCGCGCAACAGTTTGTCTGCGACTGTGAGACTGAAGCCTACAAGACTTCTGTCAGCTGATGTCACTGAACTGTCCACTGTCTCAACCAGACAAAAGGAATGAAGACAAACGACAGAACAAACATTGTGAACAAACTTTGTGACAGGCCTTCCACACCCTTCCACACACCTGAAACACTGTTATCCCTCATAATTACATCCAGTTAACCACAAACGGCCTCACAGACAACCAAACGCCTCAGCAGAGACTCTGTTATAGCGTTGTGGGTAGTCAAGTGGTATTGTTAGATAATTGTCATAAAAAAACAACGTTAACAGGCAGAGACATGGTCAAAAATAATGGGATTTCATGCTTTATGCTGGGCATGACCTCTCTGTTTCTCAGTGATGGCAGATCTGGCTCCTCTCATCCTTCCAAAAATCAGCTGTCTGTTCCTCTGCTGCAGTCAGCCATGCTTGAGAACCTCGGGCTGTGAAGCGTTGTGGAATAAAACGACTCGCTCTTCGTGAAACTGAGACTCGGAGACTTTACGCGGAACTTGTGTAATGAAAAAGAGTAAAACGCAATTATTTATTGTAGAAGGGGATGTAACATCACATATAAAACTGTGTACACGACTTAGAAACATTAACATTTGACTAGTTTTTATGCATGTTTTTCTAAAGTTAAAATGCATTTGAAATATTTGGCTGGTGCTTTCAGACTATACATTTAATCAGTATGTGTATTCCCATACCGTGAATCAAACCCATGACAAGTTTTAACCAGTAGAGGTAAAACACTCCATTCATACATTAATCCATCTGTATATCTGTATATCTGTCTGCCTGTTTCTCTCTTTTTCTTTCTTTCTCTATATTATTATATGTGTGTGTTATATTGTTACTATATATCTGAAGTCCATAATTTCATTTCAAAATGTGCATTAGAAACTCTATTATATCATTTCATTATAGAACTGTTCACTCTTAACACTCTGATAACAATACAATACAACCCGATTAGCTTTATGCGCTTTTGACAAATGAAGCGCTGGATTTCAGAGCAGAACTTTCTCTCGCTGCAACACATATATCTGTATTCTCACGGTGGTTATTTTAAACTCAATTATTGAGGCTCTTGGGGAGTCCCCAAGCATTGTTTTCACTTTTAAAGCTTTACAACATACATCACAGCGTAATTATACAGGAGCCCTGCAATGCATTATGGGATATTTCCTCCCACACACCTTAAGAACTGGTCACAGCCAGTCAGGTTTAATCTGAATGTATGGCAGCTGCTATTATTATCTTAACGCAGAACATGGTGAAACTGGGGACAATGTCAGAGTTAATAAGGACATTGTTCCTCAAATGGACATGTGCCTTTAGACTTGGGTGGAACGTGCGTCTTTGTCTTAATTTTAGGGAGACGTCTTGTTTGGAAAGTCTCAGAAGGGCTTTGGAGGAAGATCATGTTTGGCATGCTTTAAAATGAAAAGAAAATCACTTAAGCTTTTAATGACCTCCAATCCCTAACTAGGTGTGCTTTGTGGGACATATAAATGAATTTGCACACAGATGGTGCAAGAAGAACCGCACAGTCCATTTTCCCCTCTGATAACCTTTTATGGGCTGCTGCCTCTCACTGGACGGCCTTGTGTTTTTGAGGTTAGCTTCTTGAAAAAGCAATTACAAAACAAGTGGCTAGGTTCATTGGTTTATCAGTAGAAAAGGCTAAACGCGTATAAGCCCAGAAAAACGACTATTGAAATATTGAATACCGATGATGTGGGTGTACAAAGTTCTCCCTTACGAGGCAGCGGCGTAATTTCTCTCGTGCCACAAATAAGAATTATATTATTAACCAGCCCCTCCAGGGCAAGAAACAATTGCTTTAACATTTAAAGGGAGGGAACCTCTCAACTCAAACTGTAATTAAATAGCTGTCTTGTTGTAATTGAGCAATTTATCCGTGTAAGTTAGATTATTTGCTTCTCGCCGCAACTTTATATAACCAACTGAGTGTTGTGCCTCTGTTTTCATAGATTTATATTTTATAACAATATACAAGCAAATGCAAAAGTATGTCATAATTTGGCCTGTGCTGACACGAATGTGAAATGACAATATTAAATGAAGGTCATTACCATTCCTATAGACTGTGTGTGTGTGTGTCTGTGTGTGTCTGTCTGTGTGTGTGTGTGTTCTGTTTATCCGTTTATTGCATGACTTTTTGGAATACGTGATTTTATAACAGCATTCACTGTTAATTTTGTTTTATATATGTATGTATATGTAGAGACTGCTAAGCTGCATGTGACATAATTGTTTGTGGTCATGTAATTAAAGTCTTTTTTAATTTAAACGCTGTTAAAGCGGAAAACATCCGTAACTTTTATCTCTAAGGCCTCTCTACTGCCATCTCTGTTTGAAATATAAAATTGCCGTTTAGTTTATAGTTTTCATTATGTATCAAAAGAAGCCAAACCAAAATTTCTGGGGAGATCTTACCAGACAGCTTAAATTATAAATCATTTTTATAAATGTAATTGTGAATCAGGGAAAGGTAAGAAATTGCTCTATAACTGAATTTTTTACCCAATATAAGTTAGGAATAGCAGCTTTAACTACAAAATCCAAAACAATACATAAATACTAAATAAGAGAAGTTGGACGTTCTTTGGCTCAAGGTACTGCTGCACAGATTCACTCTTCACTTTGCGTGTAACTTAGTGAGCGAGCAAGAGGCTTTTAACTCTCTTTCTCTAAGTGCCGTTTCATTTATTAAAACATGACTTTAATCCTTTTTGTCTTTTGGGTCACGTCGAGTTCCCCTGCATGTTTCACAGGTTCAGTGAATCTAGATCACTCTACATACAGGGGTGTGATTTGTAATGCGGGCTGCCCAGCTGACAGGGAACGTTTTTACAATGTTCTGTAAAAGTTCGCTCAAAGTTATCAGAAAACGTTGCAGTAACATTAGTAGAACTTTCTTAACAATATATATCATATTTCGAAAACGTCGTTTTTAAGTTGTTAGTGGAGCGTTTTAAAAAATGTTACAGAATAAAACGTTTGAGTAACGTTTTTATAACTAAGCAATAACTTCAATGTCTAAAAAATGTTTTGAACGCTCCTATAACTTTCAAATGAATGCTTTTAACGTTTGTAACTTAATAGAAACGTTAGGGAAACGTTCTTTCGAACCGAAATTATTAGATGGATGTTAAGGCACCATTGTGCTTCTCTGTGCTTTCTGTGTGTCATCTTAAAGCAGCCTGGCAAGCAGGCGACATTTCATTTCTTCTCCATCATCACCTCTTCTGTTGTGTGAGCCGCTTTATCTCTGAAAATCACAGCTCGTCGCTGAGACGGGCTGTCAGCCTGCGCTTCCTCATGAGCAGGACTGTCATTGATTAAGGAAACCGTCTCTCTGCACCAGTGCTGTATCACTGTATCACGGCTGGACTTTCTGAGGAACCAGTCTGTGATGCAACCTCAGGGTTAGTCTTTAAACAGGCCAATTATAGTGAGGTTATTTATAAGCATTAAGATTGCAAACAAAAAAAACAGTTTCGGAAGAAAATGAGTGGCGCTTATCTGCGCCAGTCTCCGCCAGGGCATTGTGGATGGTTGCCAGGGTGTTGCTAAGCTGTTACAAAGGTGTTCTGGGCCTTTTTAGCCCACAGCCTCATCATGCTATGGGGACTTTGGTAGTAAAAGTGTTAGCCCAGCTGTTTAACCTGTTTAACAAGCCAGGTGTTAGGTGCCAAAATTAAGCAGTGAATTCTATGCATTTATTGAGTTGCATTCCTTAATGTCCGATTTCAATTACAAAGAAGTGCCACGAAACAACCGTGTTTTTTAGACATGAACTGCGATAGCTTTGTTGAATGTGCAATAGTGCTACAATGGTTTTTTGCATGCGCATCGAGGTACAACAACATGTTTTGGACGTGGTTTTACCATAGTGTTCTCAGAAGTACCATGTAACACCTTATAAACTATGAAAAGTGCTAAGGGTTATCCATCTGCTTGTTAAGCATGATGTCTATTCATGAATGCACGGTCGACGTAGACATTTTATTGGCCTCTGTTCTCTTTAATATTCATCAGGTGTGAAAGACGCTTACTGACCAGTTCTTTAGCAGAAGCAAATTGTTTAGGTGAGTGCATGTGTATATATGTTTGTAGAGTTAAAAGATGTTTATATAAGATTGGATGGTACTTCAACATGACACTGAATGGCAGTGTAATGCAGTACACAGGACGGCTATGTGTAGATAATTGCCACTCCGCTGGGTTCCGGTCATCTGCGTGTCTGAGGTTGTTAAATATTATGTGTTGATAACTTGCCCGGTGTTGGTGTTGATATTAGACGTAACTGACGTGACCTTGCAGTGGCTTGACACCCGAAGGCGACTGTGATTTATCACATGTTTGGACTGAGGGAAGTGTGTGGGTGATGTGATTAGATATGAAGGCAAAATCTATAGTCCTTTTAAAGAATTAATTAATAATAATGTTTATTAAAATTTTATATTATTGTAATGTTATTTTATATTTGTGTGTGTGTGTATTCTACAACTTATAATACAATAATTCAAATGCTTTTTTAGTTTAATGTTATTTAAATATTATAAATTAAAAATAGAATAGTGTTATTTATTGTTATTAAAAGCTGCAATCCATCATTTTTAAAAATAAGTAGGTAGATAACAGTTCAATGTACAAAACGGTCTTGTTACCCCAATTAAATAGATTTTTTTTTGAGCAACAGAGGCAAAAGTTACCAAAAAAAAGACGCGCGGAATCGATTAATTTTATTTGTTTTCTAGTTTTCGTTTCCTGTATCTTTCATTGATTTTACAGGTTGTCATTTTACAGCCTTTAACACGCAGGAATAAGTGCAGATTTTACCGCCTCCGGGTCGCCTTGCAGGTGTTTTGTTGAAGCCCATCAGGGATTTCTTTTAAGTGCTTATGCTTCAATCAGTGGCCCCAGCAGGAGACATGCTGTATGCCATAAGCAGATCCACACATCTAACCAATCATCTTTTCTGCATATTCACCAGGTATTCATAGCGATTATCTCGTCTAATGAAGCTGAACCTTTTATATGCTCAATAGATTCTGATCTCACACCTGAACTGACGGGTCTTCATTAATCGCCAGTCGTCCTGTGACACTAACAACAACTGACTTTATTTAAACGTTTAGACTCCATTTTGATTTCTGAACACACTGGATTGTGGGATATGACACAATTGACAGCAAATTAGGCATTTGGGCAGTGTTGCACAACAATTAAGTGTTGTGTAATTAACAATTAAGTGTTGCACAACAATTTAAATTGGAGACACCTCGATGCCTCGAAGTCGACCTCGACCTCGAAGTCTTTTCATGAGGTGTCAGACACGGTCATGTTGATTATATTTTTAAAGTCTGTTCCTCTCAGATGTAGTTTATCACATGACCCATAGACATGCCTCACTAACTTTCGACAATAGTGGAGTATCAAAATACTGTTTTGAACAGCAACATCTCCGTTTTATCATTGGAATCATAACTTTTGATGGAAATGTTTTGTTGGAAAATCATGCATGTTTTTTTAATAAAGGTTGTTTGGTTTGTAATGTAATGGCATTCATATATTACACGCATTATAGATTCAAGTGAGTCCAGATGTTGGGGCCACTGTATACTGTTTATATTGTTTGTGGATGTGTCGTCTCAGTATATTCCCATGAGTCCATCAACGTTTTGATCAGTTTAATGGATGCCTGTCTTTGCATTAAAGTGGACGTCCATGTGACAGTCATCTGTAAGACAGACCGCAGAGAACCGCAGATGTTCCCTCATTGTTCCACGCTGGCACCACCATACGCAGCCCTCTGATCTGAATTAATTATAGCCACTTGTGAAGCAACATCATGCTAAAAATGCAACATCTCTACAGGTCTGTCATGGCCGCATTGCAGAGAGATGCATTAGTGTCTCACATATTCATTATGCAGACAGAAGCTGCATTGCAAATCTAGTGACCTGCCTTGCTGTCTGCATGGGCAGCTACCTTCCAAGGGGCCATTAACACAGGAGGAGTTAGACAGAGTTGCAAGAGAATGGAACAAAATGCATTAAATTTAATACATTAAATTTAATTTTACCCAATAAATACGTTAAATATCTGGAAATGACAGGAAATGTTCTCAGAATGGTGGCTAACGTTCTGTAAAGTTACATTAGTACATTGTTTTTTTAAAGTGTATATCAATATGTTATTTTTACGTTATTAGAGGAACAATACATTTTTTTTAATTAGCTAAGACTTAGGTTGTGAGAATGTTGCCCTAATATTTTCAATAGGTAACTAGGAATGTTCAAAACGTCCTGTATTGTTAATGTTGTATTAACGTTGTTGTTTATCTATGAGAATGAAATTTTTATGCTTAAAATATTTATGCAAATTTTGTTTTTTCCATTTTTCTGTAACATTTGTTATAAAATTAAAGTGTTCCACTATGAATATAATTTTTGTATACATGATCTATAATGTTAAGAAAGTTTTACTAACATGCAAAAACATTTCTGATAACTTTGGGAAACTTTCAGAGAATGTTAGCCAGCATTCTGAGAACGCTCCCGTTAGCTGGGTAAGCAGCCGCCACAGGGTAAACTTGACTTGCATGGCGTGACATTTGGTGTCACGACTTGACATTGATTTACGTTGGACTCTGGCCATCAGTGAAGTGTTTACAAAAGAAGATCAAGCTTTCCTCAGAGTTATAATGACTGGAGCTCAGCTCATCTCTTAAATCAAAAACGTATCAAAAAGTTGTCAGCGATCCAGAATAGCAGCTCAGTATTATCAGCGTTAGCAATTTACCTGGGAATACAGAAGCGAGTTTGTCATTAGGTTTTGCTGAGTGCCGAGCATCGCTGTCGGATGGAGAAGTTTCATCTGCGCGCCGCAGTACTTCACATCGACAGAAAGTACATCACTGCTGGGGGATTTGGGCAATGGTGGATGTGCCGTATTAAATATTAAGAGTCCTCAGAGATATAATTGGAATAAATTGGACACGTCTTGTATACTAAATAATTTAAGAGAGGTATTCCATAGATGACAATGGCCTCTATATTATTAACTTTATGACTATTTTCTCAAACTGTATCTGCTCAACAGCACGGCAGTGAAAAACATAAGGTATAGAACTTGAGGTGTAGAAAATGTGATAGAAATGTAAATTTCTGTAATTCACAGTGTTTAAAGTATTTCACTCACCGTACATTATGAATTTTTATGGATAAATTATGGATTATGGATAATAAATGCATTATGTAGCAGTCATTCATAGAAGCAATGTATGCAAGTAAGCAGTTTCTAAAGTCGTGTTTGCCCATTCAAAAGTCCCCGCTGGGGTGGTGTTGGGCAGTTGCCAGGGCATTGCTATGCAGTTGCTAGAGTGTTTCTGGGTGGTTGCTAGGTGGTTTAAAAGAGCCCACCCCCAGGACTCAGTGTGGCTCTGTGCCCGGTTACAGGAAAGCTCTTGAGTTCAGCTGTACAGTCATTGTGAGGATGTGTTTTCTTAACCTAAGGGGCTTCAGAATGTTTTCATTAATTAGATGTCTCCTGCTTTACTGTCCCATACGTGATAAACCTGCTTCTGATCACAAAAGATGCTAAGTGAAATGTCCTCTGCCCTCTGTGTTTTCACCTCCTCCTTCTTCCCTCCTCCCTCCTCCCCTCTTCCCTTCTTCCCTCTTCTCTTCTCCTCTCCTCTCTTGTTCTCTTCTGTTCTCTTCTCTTGTTCTCTTCTCTGTTGTTCTCTTCTGTTCTTTGTTCTCCTTTAAAATATCAGTAATAACAAATGGATTCAAAGATTTGTTCTTATATGTTGTGTAGTTTGCCATTCATTTATTCTTTAGTTACTTCAGGGTCCTCCAGACCTGTAGCTGAATTCAAATGAATGTAATAGTGGTAAATATCTGCAGCACAGAGCAACTCTGCTGCTTAATGTGGTGACATTTCCTCACAGCATCTTCTGCACCAGTCTGTGATGTTCACATCCGAGTGAATCTGAGGAAAGAGAGGAATACTCACAGCTTAGCCCAGTAAATCATTTAGTAGTCTTTGTTCTATACTGAACACTTTACTTTGCTTGAACTCTAGCTAAATATTTACTTCTGATTTGTTCTTCTAGAAGTTTAAGGACAACCCCCCCCCCCCCAAATGAACATTTTGTCATTAGTTTCCCTAATGTCGCTCTACTGTATGGGGATATACAAATGCATTAGAATCAGAAAATGCATAATGCATCATGGGAGGTTTGTTAGTTTGGTGAACTACACTTTTTGAGAGGATAATTTTATTGACGTGCATCATTTGTGCATCATTTGGGTGCATAGAGAAACTCAATGCAAGTGCATGTATTGCGACAAACATATGGAAAATTGATATTTCTGCATTCAGATAAAGCCGTATGTCCGGCTTTAATGCATAATGTCCGTTTAAAGCCACGATTAACTTGTCCTCTACTAAAGACAACAGTTTTAGTTCTAAAACTCTGCCATTAGAAACTGGATATGCAGCTTAAAGCAACTCGTATTTAAAGCAATTTCAGGCTTTATGTATGAAGACATTTCTGCATGTTATGTTAGTTGACCATTTATAGTTAATTTTACAACAAAATGCTTTTTGTAACAGTCTTGACAAGATTATTTTCTAATTACGCCTTTTCCATAACGTAATATAGTTTTAAAAGGACATTTGCTGAAAATGTGTGTGAGACACAAACTTTGTTTCTCCAAGGACTAAAAGTCCCATCAAGGCCATTATTTTTAAATTAAATTAATCCGTCTCATTTAACGCTTCGGTGCTAGGAGAAAAGTCATTATGACAGCAGCTATGATTTTTTTAAGCAAAAATGATTTGTAAGTTAACCAGTCGTATCGCAGGCAAGACCTGTAGTGATGTTTCTACCATAGTGAGATGCTCCTTAGACGGCGACCGCAGTCAAATATTTCAGTCAGGACTAATTTTACAGTATGAGTTACAATGTTAATTACCGCTGCAGAATAATAGCAACAGGCAGAGTGCTCCACAACATAATCACATTTTGCGTCCATTACTATCTCAGCACATCACTTAGTTAAAAGTGAGCTACAATATGAGACCAAACATGTTCTACACTTTTACCTGCCAAATATTCTGTATTGCACTTAAAATTGTCCTGACAGAAAGAGCAGGCACTGTTTAAAAATAGATCTATTTGATAAAGTTTCACAGTTATGTCCCAATTTCAGTTTCTCCGGCAGGTACTGTGATCTTATTGAGTAGAACCAGTTAGTAGCTGGTAATAAACACAATGGCTACTGTATCCGATACATGTGTGATGTGAAAAAGGATTATTTTGTACACTGTATTATTTTTTTCTGACTGTGATGATAATTCAATAGATGGAGCTAAAAATATTTGAAACTATTGTGTAGTTTAGGTTCATTCTCTGAATGCTACATTTGTTAATAATTTTAATATATGACACAATATTGTTATAACAAAAAAGGCAGGTTACTGCATCTAAACATAGCTGAATATTTCTGTAAATAGATCCTTACTAGATAAACTTTCATTTGTTCCGTTTATAGCATTGTTTTATTCCAGCTCTTTTTAAAACAAATGTAATATTTTATGTGCTTTTTATTTGGTTATTAAGTTTCCTTCGAGGTCGTGCCATTAAAATAATCAAGATACTATAATAGATCTTTCACTCTCAGTAACAGATCGAGTTATCAGAGCTAAACCAATAAGAGTTCAGTTCAAGACATTTTTTCACAGTATGTAAATACACCAACAGGCGTAAATGTCACAGGCTTCTTTTTGTTATATATGTTTATTTACGAGGGTTTACATACACAATCATGTTTACATACACTGATGATGCTGCAGATTTCTGGGTGAGCAACAACAGATGGTATTTCTCAAGAGTCAAATTAACCATTGCTTTCATTAAAAGGCAGAAGATTGCAAGAGCGCGTTATGTGTGTGCGTGTGTCAGAGCACACTCGCATGAAAATGAGATTGTAGCTTCTGACGGATGTAGTTCACCTTTGGTTCATTAACAGAACCTGGTAAATGAGAAGCGTTTGATCTGTGTGATGGAGCAACAGAAATCTGTAGGGGCCGAGTGGGGGGCCGTGCGGGGTGCCGGGAAGGAGGGGGGTTGGTGTTGAAGAGGAGAGGTTTTCAGGGTGATAATCTGCTTTGATTCAAACTAATTAGCCTGTGTAATTACTGCAGACAATCTTTTAGCACTGCGGTGAAGAGTCGTTCACAGAAACATGAGGGGTTAAATTATAAGGTCAGAGTCATTTCGCAGATTTCCTGTAAGTCACAGGTCATGCATTTGCTGTCACACAATAACAGTGATATAACTGCTTCATTTTATTTATAACCTTCACAATGGGCAAGTGATTATATGCATGCTTGATGAAGGCTGTCATAGCACTTCTTCTAAAGTAAACATGACATCAGTTTTGACCCTTTTGATTTGCACTAATGCATATTCCATTTTACAGCGTGTGATTCATCTGTGCACGGTATTTTACAGAAAAATAAATCTCGTGTTTGAGCGTGTGCTTATTGTTTGGCGTGTGTCTCAGCGCTGGGCAGGTAGTCTCAAAGATATACTACTTAATGGCTTTTTGGTATTTATGTATGAGAAATGGCATGTTGTACAACTGTTAGTCTATAACAAGTCCACAATCGATCCGTTAGAATGCAGGTGATGGTGAAAGAGGCAGCCATTACCCTCCAACCTGTTTTCTTTCTGTTTTCAATCTATAATACAATTTGACGTTCTTTACAGAATCCTCTGTACCTCCATGGTGCTAATTTTGGATGTACAATGTGTTTTATAATATTCAGAAGCACCCGGGGCAATTTGGGACCATAAGTCTGTGTCAAAACCTCCAGTATCCCCCGTTCTCTCACTAATTACCAGGAACCTCATAAATTTTCAGGCCGTCATGTCTGGGTGAGTTCAACTCCCAGTACAATTTTAGATCTTTCTGAACATCCATCTGGCCGAGAAGAAAGGCTGTCTGCACAATTATGAAATCTGCAGATATTATAAAGTTCCAAATGATCTGTTTGTTACTGTATGAGTGTGGATGTTCGCATCAAAAAACATCATCAGATACTGATGTGAGAATTTAAAGGGACACATGAAAGTTAAAATGCTCAATTTTTTATCATTTAGCACATAATGAGATCATTTAAAGGGATAGTTCACTTCAAAACGATTTTTTTCATCTTTTCTTCACTCTCTTGTCATTCCAAACACAAAAGAAGATATTTTGAAGTACACTGAAACCAAACAGTGGCACCTATTGTCTTCCACTGTATGCGCACAAAACGACTGACACATTTCTCAAAATATCTTCTTTTGTGTTCCACAGAAGAATAAAACAAACATTCTTCTGTATTGAAAATAATATGTGAGCCGCTCATAACTTATAGCTGGCACTCTTGAGGCGTAATGCACTGCCATTGTACTGAATCCACTCAACCGGATATTCATTTAATTATCTGCTTTTGTGTCCACAGAAGAAAATGAGTGTGAGAGTGAGTAAATGATGACAGAATTTTAATTTTGAGGGAACAATTCCCCCATAAATACGCCATGTTTTCTTTATCTACAGTATATAAAACATATTTGTTAAATAGCTCTGATAAATTATACAATTTAATAAAAATTGATCAAATAAAAATTATGACCGTAACCTATATTGAAATCACATTTCATAAGCTGATATACATACAGTAAAACACAGGCTATTGTAACTCAAAAACCACTCTGCTAAAAATAACCGTCCGGCCGCTGTGCAGCGTGTCTTACAGTACAGTTTGATGTAATTGCAGTTTTAGGAGATGCTGGGAGTGTTTCATGTTGTGTGTTGTCAGACATGATTTTATTTATTGTTGTCAAACACTTCACATTAGCTGCACGTTCACAAAACATGTGCCTCTAAGACTCTGATTATAGATATCTGACAGATACAGGTCACTGCGGCTTCTGCAGAGAGAAGTTAAATAAAAATACAGTATAGAATGTGGTTTATATCAAATATTTGTAATATCTGAGTCATTGTTTTGGCTTTGGCTCATTTAGGAATCTTCTGCATATGTGAATATTTTAAATATTGTTTAGCTTTAATGTGTGTTTACACTGCGGGTCTTACTTATTATTTCTGTTTTACAGAAGTTTAGATGTCGAGTCATTAAAAATAAATACAGCTTTTGTATGAATACTAGTCTGCAATTTCATAAGCCGTCATGTACCGTTTCCGTTAAAAATTAACAAAAATCAGATTTAAGGAAGTACATGACAGATCAGACAAAACAATCGTACCCCGATTCAAATAGATTTATAATAATGATTTATAATTTAACCTGTCCGGTCGAAATTCTTTGGGAAAGTTTGGCTTTATTTGACTTCAATGTAAGTAATAAAGTTTATGGAAAGAAACCTGCAATTTCATGCTTCAAACAGAGATGGCAGTAGAGAGGCAAAAGTTACATATTGCAGCTTTAACTCAGATAAGCATGTAGCTATATACATATCCTAACCTGAAGTTTCCTGTAGTTTTCAGTCTGTTACCAAACAATGCCATTATATTGATACTAAGAAGGGGGCTTGTAAATAATATTTTTGATGTCCGTTTAGGTTTAAATACGAGTTTATTTTACGAGTTTTAAATACAGTTTTTTACCTGTAGTGTGACAATCGTCTGAATGTACAAATCTGTTCAAATATCATGAATTCGTGTAATTTTGCGATGCACAAAGAAAACGATGCCATGATGCAATCTAATTGGTTGGGCCATGTTAAAACCATTAAAAACATCCAGTATATGCACATATATGGCATGACTCATATATTGAATTCCATATTGATGTGCAACATTGCTTGGCAAGCTAATGAGCTGTATTATTTGGTGCATAAATTTCACGTCATCACTTCACCATGGTTTAATGACTGGAACACACACTTATGTGCTCAGCTTCTTGTGTAGAATTATATGTGTGGGCTTTATATGTGTGGGCTGCTATAGGCAGGTTTATTATAGCAAAATGCTTTAGGTGCTTCAATAATCTTTCCCATGATTCAGCAGCAAGCTGTCATGTCAACTACTGTTACTGTACAAGACTTCACCATCTGGAGTGAATCAGATAAACACCACCTGAAAGAACAGCAGTTTTCCAGTGAAGTCTTTCACCATTACCCCTCCATCCTTCTGTCTTAGGTGTGTTTCCTCGCCTTCTGTTTACTGCACAGCGTACACACCCGGTTAACAACTGTAGGCTGTTGGAACGTTTCTGTAATGTTTCCATGAAGTAACGAAAACATTTAAAATGTTATTTTGAAAGTTCAGAGACCGTTCAAAACATCCAGATTTTTAGATGTTAGATGTTTTAGATATATTTAGGTGTTAACGTTATTGTTTGGTTATAAGAACGTTATTCAAACTTTTTTCATCTCTGTAACATCTTTAAAAAGTTCCACTAAGAACTTAAGAAGAACATTTTTGGAATATAAACAGTGTTATATCTGGTATAAAAAATGTTTTTCTAGACTACAAGAACGTTTTTGATAACTTTGAGAGAACATTAGCCAGTGTTCTAAGAATGGTTAGCTGGGCAATCAGTCAATGTGTTAATGAGACACTTGATGATCTACAAGCTCATGCTTAAATGCTTTCAATTAGTCTGCTAGACAAAGACAAATTGTGCTTGCATAAAAATTACTCCACAAAACTAAAGTTTTAATCATTTATATTAAGAAGAGGAGCTGGACTCCGGTTCTTATGCCTAAAATAAAAGTGGCTATTTTGCATTTTTGTTGTTCCAAGTCTTTGTAAAGTCGTTTTGGCAGGAAGAAAAAAACGTCTCTGTGCATTACGGAATAGTTTTCCCTACAATGTCCGTGCAAAATACAGCACATTTGGCCAGACTGTATGTAGTTCTGTACACACAGCATACAGAATCAACTACTTTTGGTAACGCTTTAGATTACAACCCGCAAAGAACCGTGTAAGTACACTGAACTTACGGTGTAAGTTTCTGTAATTATAGTGTACCTATAAAGAACTTACGG
>JAZGTJ010000906.1:0-72319 GCA_036877575.1 Botia almorhae
CCCCCAGCTCCCCCCTACATGCCATTGTATAGCAGTGTTCATAAAATTGTGGCTAACAGGGCCATTTAGCACTGAAACATCAGAAATCACTCCTTAGCATCTACAACCACAGAAACTGTTTGCATAGCAGATCTCAGAATGTTCTAAAAGCCGTTTGCTTATCTGAATAACACTAGCTGTTTCAAGCTTACTTTCACCCTTTTTGGTTGGCATACCACAGCATGGAGAACAGTTCTATTGTGTGGAGAATAATGGGTATTGAACAGCACAATAAGAAAAGGATAAACCTTTATGATGCACATAGAAAGACTGTATATTTTATTGCACATAGTGTGAACACTCAAGTAACCACATTATTATCTCTGCCTGATCTTGCTGCTATGCCACTCCAGGGAATAGAGCTAAACAGATCCATTTTAGCCTGTAGCTGGATCAATGAATCTAGCTATAACACGATTAGTTCACGTGCACATTGCACATGTGCTCTTATCTAAACTACACTAAAAGTTTTCTACATACTTTTTGTAAAAAAAATAAAAACATTAGGATAAAGTGACTGATGATAAAATAGCAAACAAAGATTTGTGGCAAATGAAATATTTGTGTATTTACATATTTATTTAACATTAACACGCATTTTGATGATTTCCGGAATCAATAATCATTGGTGATAGCTACTAATAACTCTGATGTTATGCCACACCACAGTATAACTTGACATTCAGCTCTGGCCATTCATATTAACCCATGACCCTGGTCTCCATTTGATACTGGAGGAAGAAGGATAATTGCCAAAATGGTTTCCTCCCTTGGGAGATATAGTAAGTGGGCTTTAGGGATGCAAACACGAAGACAATGATCAGCAGATATCAAAGGCATTCATTCTAGTTTAGCTCCTGCTCGGACAGCGGAATAAAGGCAGCTGTTTAGGAACACTAGCTGCTGTTTGAGTCCGAGAGCTCTGGAACGCTTTGAACACATTGCGGAATCATCGCTGGGACAATGAGGAGCTTCTAGACCACTGTCTATCTTGATAACATCTCCAGATGGACAGCCTGCCATAGAATAAAGCATTTGATAACAGAGACTGATGTGATGCATTGCTTCCCTCTGCGCTGATGTCTGGCCCAGATAACCACAAGACTGTCACTGTGATGAGCAGACAAGGCATTTGCAGATAGAAGATTTAATTTGAATGGATGTGTAGATTTGGATGTTTTTCGTTGTTCTTTTGGGGGGTGGGGGGTGGCTGCTACTTAAAGGTTAGTGTACATTTAGGCATAGCTTCCAAACAGACACGTTTTATCATCCTTAAACGATTATTGTTTTTGAAAATTTTGAAAATTGTTTTTGTTATTGTTTTTACATGACATATTTATATAACAAAAGGAACAAATTGCTGTTGAAGCTAAAAATTCTTTGTGATACTTCTTTGTGACTGTGCTAAATTATGGATCAGCTTTATTTAAATATTACACATCTTTTAATACCAGTTAATTTCAAGGTCTCCACCATACTAGAGCTTTGAAAGAAAGTCAATTAGTTCAGCCATCCAGTTGTCTATTCCTGAGCATGATGTTGGTACAAAAACCCATGATAAAGATCAGCAAAGACATGGGGATGAATATAATCACGATAACAAGGGAGTTTGCTGAAAGCAGACAACCCCCCTTCACCCACTCAGACAGAAACACGCACAAACATATAAAAGGCGCACACACACAGGAAGTCTCTAATACACGTATACACTACTCTTCCACTACACCCACGCTCCAACGCAGTCCGTCATAACCAACATAAACAGAGTAGCAAGTAACTTAAAACTTCTCATGAAAACCGCAGTGTTGAGATTCAGACTGGCAAAGATTTGTTTAGTTTTCTCTCTAGTTTATAATTCTATACATATGTCTGGTTATAAGCAGAACTGCACTGGGTTATGGTTAAAATTCAAATAGATGAGCTGGTGAGTGAGTTTACCTGAACCATTACCAATAAAAGTAGCTTCATTTAATATAATACGGTGTAGAGTGATGTTACGCTTACACGAAGGTTTTTACATCCCATAGACATCAGACACTGGATACTGTTTTTGAAGGGCTTTTACTTATCTGACCGTATAATGCTATGCTTAACATTTTAACAACATTACAAAATATAATAAACTTCAATAACAACTAAAGCTGTAATAAAACACTAATGTATTTATAACTGACCGTCTAATTCAGCGAGTAATCTTTTTCGCAACACGCAATAATATTTACAAGTCAACTTTGTGTTATTTACCTGGAAATGTCTCGGAGACAGAGCGATGCGCGTGCTGTGAAGGCTCAGGCACCTGGCGGCGCACCTCGTACGGAAAATACTGCCAAGCGCTGAGGACGACTCCTGTCTCTTCATAACAACAAACCCGCTGTTTAATAACAGTGTAATCCCAATGCACAAACCGGTAAGCATGTTGCGCATCTTGGCGAAGTGAAAATGCTCTATTGGATCGTCTGCCGAAGCCCGTGAAAGTAAAAGTGGATGTGCGGGCTCTTGATCCAAATAATGAAAGTTCAATGGGCGCGTGTGGGTGTGGCCTGCAGGGAAACGCGGGCTACTATTGGACAGAGAATACGCCCGTGAGATGCGCGGGATCAGGTGCACCGACCGCAAACAGCAGCTGTTCAATGCAGGAGATATTGTACACTGTTAAATGTGCCGAAGAGCTGCTCTCTGTGGATTGCACTCTTCACGGCTGAACACAAGAGAACTTTCCGGTAGCAACATGGGCGTGTAAGGATTTAAGGAAGCAATAGTATAAATGAGCGTAGAAATCTTTACTCAACCCTGTTTGCTTTATAAATGAACGTTATTTACTCTTTATGCATTTATTTATAAAACTTTACATATGGCTTTGTCTCATACTTACAATCTCATCTCAAACTTGTAAGCGTTTATAAGTGAGAGACACTTGGAACTGCTGCCATCTTTTGGTGACAGCTTACAAGCAGACCAGAGAAATGAACTCGTAACTGATTTTTGCTTTAAGACAGACGTAGTTTATTTGATTTGTCATGAATGAAAGATAGATTATTTGTCCATGACTTGTTAACTGACTCAAACCTACAAAAAGCTATGGAAGGATAATTTTACCAGGACTGTTAAAATCTCAGTGCCTGTTGTGAGCCGAAATGCCATCCAATGCACACATTTTCCACTCTGTCACATCTGCGGTGTTGAAACACAGCTGTGCGTGTGTCCGATGGAAACCCCACAGCATTGTGGGCCAAACCCTGAGCCCATCTGGAGGGGAGCAGGAAGCATCCAGGGAACCCCACAACTATTAAAAGGTTTCACTGGTAGCTGAGAACAACAACAGTTTTATATGCGGAGTGTTTAAAACGAGTGCTAACATATACCACAAGGTATCTCTAAACATTCTGGCTCTGCTCCCTCGCCCAAGGAATGGAGAAAATATGACGTGTTGGAAATATTGAGCGAAATGATGTGCTTGTTTCACTCTGTCATGCGAGCTGGTGTAATGAATTGAGCTTCACAAGGGAGATCCAAGGGTGTTAATGAGATACCCGTCCTCCTCCCTACTGGGTTTTATGAAGTAGCAAAGCTTCCTGGTGTTGGGGCAGCTGTGCTGTCAGCAATTAGAAGAGCTTTTTTTACAGGTGAATCAAAATGGCTTCCTTTAGCTGGCAGAGCTGACATCAGGCTTGTGGTAATTATCAAAAGCTGATTACTGCCCTCATGCTGTGTCAGACTGTGACTCAATACTTGCGTTCAGAAACCGAGGCCATATAAATAGATTGAATACAGAAAGATGTTAGTATGCTCTAAATGGAATGCTCATGGTGGTCGAACCACACACCATAACCTTTAGGAGGTGAGACGTCACTCAGTTTTCTCTTAAAATATGTTTGTTCCCCCTTTCTGTGTTACACTTAAAAATAACTGTCTGTGACGTCTTTTTGGTCTTTCACAGTTGTGAGACTGAGTGTGTATACAAGTGTGTGCACTTCAGCAGGTAGGAGTAACAGTGGTGTGTGTGATGGGGGTTGGTTTGGGGTTTCAGTACACACCTATAAAACAAAACTATTGCTGTCGGGTCTTCTGGTCTCCTGTGGCGTCACTGAACGGTATTTCCCATACCCCCCTCTGCTTCCAGGGAAATGCCTTGGCTGTTGGGGAGCCCAGCTCGTAAAAGGAAGTACAGGGGGATCCTCACTGTTTATTTGGGCTAAGCAGGGGAGCATGAGGTAGGTCAATCTTACATCTTGCTCTTTTTCCTCAGTATTAGGAAACAACCTGTTAATACGCCTGCAAATAACTTTTTATTGTTGTTTAGGGAAAATTGCAAGAACACATGTTAATGACAGACTGAAAATGAGTCATATTAACCAATGAGCAATCAATCTGCATAAAATATACAGTAGTTGTCAGGACAAGTGACTACAGTAACAACACAATCTGGCTGCAAAAATAGCATCGTCTTCCATTGATGGCCATTCAAAAATAGCAGTGTATTCTGACTGAATGCAATTTAGAAAGTTACAAGTATCTCAAATGTTTATTTATGTTGTAGTAGATGTTTTACCAGTGCCCGTTTTTAGAAGGAATACTTAATGTTTGAAATGGACTTTTACTGCTTTTTGTGTGCTGCCTTTGATCTCAGCTTAGGATTCTCAGATGAAGGCCTGGGTACACTACGGTAGTTCTCTAACAACTGTTGTAACCTTGTAATTCTGTAACTTTGTACAGCACTTCTCATGTTATTGCACAACACTTCCCATGTTATTGCCTATAATGAATTACTTTATTGTTTTCCTCACCTTTGGTAAAAGCATCTGCTAACCTAAATGTAAATGTACACATTCTTTTAATAGTTGTTTTTAAGTAGATTTCTTTAACACTGCCCTATATTCAATTCAAACACATAATTCTTTCATCAAACTCACACTTTAGTTAACCTGATGTTCATGAGTCAGACTAGCCACACTGATCGAAAAAAAACATGTTATAATAAAACATTAAGGCTGCAATCCAAAACCTTTGCCTCTGTATCACTGTCTGTGTTCGAAAGATAAAAGTGCAAATTACTTACACAGTTATTTTCTTACAGAGGTACTCAAAAATGAAAATTAGCCATTTATCCGTTTAGTAGGAAAAAGCCATCTCTGCATCAGTTGTCAGCCCGTCAGATCTCAAAGTTGTTTGCACCTTTTAAAGGCCTTGCTGATATTTCTTGTTTTAGCACAGGCTCTGGCATTTCCTACTGCAAGCTCTCTGCAGTTCTAGTTCTTTTTTTTGGCAACAGGTGATTCCCCAAGTGTCAATGATTATCATTAAGAACTTAAGATATAGATAATACGTTTAATTTCAAGCATCTGCTAATAGCAAACTAAAAATGCTCCAGCATCCTAAACATGCAGCATAGTATAGTAGCCGGGTTTTCTTCTAACTGTTTATGAAGGTGATGGAGCCACACAGCCATGAAATCAGACATACCCGGCAGCTTACACTATAAAGTCATGATGAACATAACCTTTCAGATGGTGGTATGGTAATGAGACAGATCTGAACACTCGCTCTCTGTGTTTGCTCAATAACTGATTTTTGTTCATTTTGGATTTTTGTTCAAGTTATGGACAGCAGCTTAAACATGCTAAATGTTTCTGGATGTTTCATGTAGCCTACACAAGTGTAAACCTGATCTTAAGGTAGTCAGGATGCACTGTGGTCAGGTATCAGTGTAATCTTAACACTGAGTAAGGCAGGGAAACTAACCAAAGTTCACCAATGAGTATTTTTTCACTTATGTAGCGCTTTATTACAACGTTACATTGCTTCAGAGCATTTACATAATAAAACACTGAACAAATGTCAGAACATTTGTGCAAATAATATGTGTGAGATGTATATTAATAAAAATTAATTAGACATACTAGGTATATAGTAGGTTTATGAATAAAATGTTGACTGAACCAATAAAAACTACAATATCATATTAAGCAAGATATGTCATTCCAGCTCACATGGAGACGGCACATAAAAATAATAACATCTTATGGGACAGGGGAATAGGGGGGTAGTCAGTTAAGTAAGCATAACTGCAAGCTTACCTGTTTTTAGGTCCTAGGCCATTGATTGACTTATAAACAGGTAACAGTACTGTGCAATCAATTGTAAATGTAACTGGAAGGCAGTGTAAAGATCTGAGGATCTGAGTGGTTTTGATCAGAATCCTGGCAGCACTGTTCTATATGAGCTGCAGCTTGAGATATAATCATACCTTTAATGCTGCAGCGTTTTTCTTGTTTCTGACATGACTACTGAAACTAAGGTCAGACACAAAATTACACCAACAGTGAACATCATGTCTGCATTTACAGGCTGATGTCACACAAACCCTATCCACTATTATTATGCTCCCCTCTCTCACTATATGTGCCATTTCTACCACAGCTGGGTACAATTTCTGACCAATATATATAATATCAACTCAGTTATGGCATCCAAGCTAAGCATCATTATTTGCCGTCTTCTCACTTTACGATACCTGAAACTCTCAGCCCCACAATTACAAAAGGTTCTTAAAAAAATCTAGGATTTCGCATGAACATTTGCTTTGCACCAGTGTCCTGACATTTCATCCTACCCGTCAGATTGTTCTACCAGGGTTTACTGCGTATACACCCATAAATGTTACGTCATTTTTGTCACACTTGAACAACACAGCCATTGCTTTGTACTACTTGCATGTTTTTTCCATAAATTTTTAGGTAAGGCCATTTAATAGCAGTAATGAGAAGTGTTTACGGTGGACTTTTTCATGTAAGGCTGGTAAGACAATCTGATGGATGACTGTCAAGTCATCCTACCATCGCCTAATAAAAATCTTTGTGAAAGTTACACTAAACTATTTTGTGTAGACACAGATGCAAACCAGAAACATGCAGCAGGGTTTTTTCGATGTGGTAGGATGGATAGCTAGATAGAGCTAATATTTTGCTCTATGGTAGGAAAATCTGACAAGGTAGGACAAATCGATAGAACTCCGGCACCATTTTTCTCCAGCTGTAATTTAAATATTAGGGAAAAAGAGACAAATTTCTATCAAACCATCAGATAGGCTAATGCCATAAACAGGCCCACACAGCAGCAGTGTTTACATTTTTAGGGTAAATTATCCTACCAATGGTGTATTCTGTAGCTGTCTCAGAATTTTATTAGGGAATAAAATTCCCATTATAAAACAAAGTAGAGCAAAATATGTAAGAAAGGAATAAATGTCTTTATAATCTGGAATTGGAATTTTGCATGTAAAACTTTATATATACTTATTACTTTTATATAGTTTTTATAGATATACTATATAGTATATAGTATTATAAAGTATATATAGATATACTTTTTTAGTCTAATTAAGTTTAGCTTTCTTAGCTCAGAAGAGTTACGATCTGGCTCGGTTTAATAACTCTGGTGACATCTGGTGGATATTATTGCCATTACAGATGTCCTAATTTGGCATTTGCCTGAGGAGCTGTTAAATGGAGCAAAAAGCAGTTAAATGAAAGCAAAATCCACAATGTATTATTGCAAAATTAACCACATGTAACCAAAGGGTCATACATAAGGAGTTTAGTCAAAAAATTAGACAGAGTAAATTTAATAGACATAATTATATTTCTAGTAAGAAGTATTGTCCCTAATATTATTTAGGCTTATTTATTAATTCATCCTGTTTATTCATCTGCATTTATTACAAATATAGCATTGTGATCTAAATAAATCACATTTCTGATCATCCCTAAATTGTTTGTTTAGATATTTAACTGACATTGTGTGGCAACAGGAAGAAAATACAGAGGTTAAATCTAGTTTTGCCTTCCAGGAGAAAAAGGATCTATGTGTTGCTTTAATTTTTTTCGAATTTTGTTTTTTCTGAAATGTCACCAGTCAAGCCTGAATTGTTTGTAGCAGGTTCTAAAGTTTATGAAAAGCCTTTATCCTCATCCTTTATGTATGAGCAAGGTTTAATATTTACCCTTAAAAACTAACAGCTTTTCCCCCAAAATATTTATTTAATTTACATTACAGTCAAAAATGTAGGATTCATCATTAATATTTTTCCACATTTTTGAATAATAATAAACTCATTAAAACTATAAGATAACAAAAAGGTAGTTATGGGAATTATGTTGTGACTAAAGAAAATTCAAAATAATTTAAACCATGTTATATTTTAGCACATTTCAAAACAAAATAATTCTCTTGGCTTTTTTAGCATCTAGTTTCTTAAGGCATTTCTCTGCGATTATTTAACAGTAATGGAGTTCCCATCTATGCTGGGCTTTTATTGGCTGCTTTCTCTTTCTTATTTGGTCCATATCATTCGTTAAAAAACGTTTATTTAATAAAAAACTTTCTAATAATTGTTGGCACAATTATATTTTTGTCTAAAATAATACATTTAAAACATTTGAGCAAACGGCTTTAGATTAAAAGATTTTTAAGCTCATAAGAAATATTTTTAGGCAAGTGATCGTAAACATTTTACCAGGAGTGTACGTTTTGATGTGATTGCATGTTTCTAAATGATCAACAGATGGCGTAGTAGTTCAACCATAAAAATAAATAAAAACATATTAGGCCAAAAAGTGTGCAGTGCACTAATCAGAAGGAAATAAAATTATATTTGATTGTAATTTATTTAGCTTTTTACCTATATTTTTAAAAATGTATATCTACATGAGCCATAGAAAACATTTGTAAATCTGTTTCATATCAGAACATTATTGTTGTAGATTATGAGCCTGTCTAGATGTCTGATCTGACTGAGAAGTGATTTTTAACTATACTTGTCTCTATACAAAATCTAAACATTCGGCAATTAACACTATAATTCTGATCAGACACAAAAATAGCCAAAGCTTGATTCAAGGTACAGAGCTTAAATAGATATTGAAGGATGAAGGGTACCTGCATGAGATGAATGTGGAAAGTCAGATATGAGATGTGTGTTAAAGGCAGTGCAAGTGTTACATAATAACTGCAGTGCTGAGGGAGAAAGAGCATATGAATCAGGGTGTCAGGGTGTGACTTTTGTATGCTGAGCCTGTGTGTGCTTGTAGAAGCCTGTCGTGCTGCTTGTGGTCATCCAGTTTCCTAAAAGTGGACATCCCGTTGTTTACACCTGTGTTATATGGATGGAGGATGGAGATCCTGTTATCATAACAGAGTCACAGAATGATATTTATAGAACAAAGCAAATACATGTGCAGTTGGGTCCAAAAACATTATACATTATACTTCATCTTTTAATTTAAATTTGGAATTAATGTAAATTTTAGAATTTAAAGTGTTGCAGTCATTAATCATGTAAGAAAACTACCCATCTCTGAAGTTTGGACTCTTATGTATGCAATCTTAGATTATTGTGTATTTATAAATATAAGTAGTATATTTTAGGCTGTTATTGAACTGCAATAATTACTGCTGCATCCATCTTTCAACTGTCTTATGCTGATTCAAGATTATCTCTCTATTGCTATGGCTCAAACTGCCATAGCAATACTACTGATATTAAAATAATGTTAAATGAATTGTATCGTGGTACTCTGTGTGTGCTTGTTTGTGTAAATATGTGTTTAGATCTTTTTTTTATTTTCTCTTTGTTTGGAACCTCCCTTCTGTTGCAATGAGGATTACAGTTCTCTTGTCAGGGCAACATCCCCCACTCTGAGACCTCCTGCTGGGCTGCCAGGGTGTGGCTCCCAGCAGCTCTAGATTTTGCTAAACACCATGTGTGACCCACACAGACAACTCTTCATCTGTGTATAAACATGATTAGATTTTTCTATTTACTTTAATGTAATCATTGACTTGTCCTTTTTTAAGTCTGAAATAAATTAACACTTAACAGGATTTACCTAAAATGCTTTGATTGTATAAAGGGAATACAGTAGCACTCTGCTTTAACCTTATTCTTTAGCTAAGTTCAATATTAATTGCATTAATATTAACATAAAATGTATGTGCATGGGGCCAGGAGGAGAAGGCTGATGAAATCCTTTCATATATTGCTGTATACACTGCTGTTCGATTCATAATAGCTGTTTGATTATCATGACATGTCATGGCTTTGTTCCATGTAGCAATTTTTTCTGTTCAGTGGTGTGCTTGAAAAGTTCATTTTTATTTGCTGAAACTGTTATGGTGTATAAGGGCAGTTTTTATTTATGAAAATTGATTGGATTTCTGGTTTAAGAAGATGCAAAGCAATTAAGATAGATAGTGTATGAAATGAAAGTGTATGCTGATAATATGTATAATATAATACTGAAATAAATGGTGAAATTTGTGAGAATTTGTAGTGAAATAAATAGCGTGAGTGTGTGCGCACAGTTTTCTGCATTGTGTGTGTGTGTGTGTGTCTGTGTGTTTATGTATGTGCTTGTCTTATAAATAAGACCCTCCACAGGGTAAGAGCAGAATTGACTATGTGTAATACATCAGGTTAAACATTTATTAATCTGTTGTCAAATCAATAGTGTTTTCCTCTACCAATCAAATACTGCCCTTTCTCACATTCCCTTATGGTAAGGTGCAGCTTTTGGCTGATGTTTGTTAGGAGTTTCAAAACAGCTTTTTGTGCCTTTCTTGTGTGCATATATGTTTTATATAACATATATAAAATAAGAAAATAAAATCGTAAGAATGTCGGTCTTTGGTGGCCCATATTGTTCCCTGTCATTTCCTGAAATGGGTGTGCCCCATTGCATGTCTTCTCAGGGGAGGAGAGAGACAGAGTGAAAGAGAGAAGAGGGAGTAGAAAAGGATCAAGAAAAAGAAACAGGAGGTGGGTAGAAAAGAGAGAAATTTAACTTTGAAAACAAGGTAGTAAAGGACGTTAACCAATTATATGCCCATACCATGATGTTCTTGATGTCTGTGCTGTATTATTGGTTATATATGGAAACTATAGTATGCTTACTGCATATTATGTCAGTAGAAATACACATACATGTGTCTAAATACTGTTAAATACTGTTCATGTATGCATGACATGTAAAGTATATGAAGAGATTTGTGTTATGGGAAAAAAACAGCATATACTGTTTAATGTCTGGAGGACAATTTACGGGTGAGCTGTGGTTTGTATGGATTTAATCTGACACATTGATGACAAAGAGATTCTACTTTTAACCATATATGCATAATTCATTACCTCTATATAAATGACTTATGCTGTCCTGAATAACAGTGCACCATGCACCAGAAGTAAAGCAACAGAAAAATGTTTGTCCTGTACAGGAACACAAAATGCGACCAATGAAATCCGTTACATTTAAGATGTTTAGCAGATGCTCTTATCCAGACCAGCTTACAAAGACTGCTTTATTGACACATTTTAAAGGTGTTTTGAAGGTTTTAAAGTTTAATGAATTATCTATGGGTAGTTTACCTCATATAAAACCTAAAAATATAATGTTTTCCATCCAAAATAATTTCTGTTCAGACTATATAATTTGTTGGGATGTCTGGGATCAGGTGTGATCTGTTTGATCTCGCACATAAATTAAGATTTTCATAACTGGGAAGAGTAAACTGCACTACAGCCAAAAGCAGTTCCACTAGTGAAATAGAAATGAATGATGTGGCACTTGAGAGACATTTTAAGGAGCAAATACCAGTCTGAAAGTAAATACTAAACAAAAATCTATTCCATATTATTGGAATATTCCTATCCATATTCTTATTTCATATTCCTATTACAATTTAATGAAACAATAGACCAGCTCACTCTCACAACAAAATAAACTCCATAACATACATTCAATACTGAAATGTTTGGACACTGCTATCGATCCTCTTTAAGCTGGACATTATGTCCAGTATCTGCATGGCTGACAAACACACAACATCATGGGATGCATGTTAACCATAGGGCCACAACCGTCAGGTGGACAACTTTCTCTCCCTCTGTACTCCAACACCCACTTCAGTTAAAGGTGCAGACCTTCAGCAGTGATGTGAGCTATTTCTCACACACATGCACTCCTCCTCCTGAGCAGGGGCTGTTACCGTTAGTCCAGTGAGGCGTAATAATGGTAGACTTTTTGCTGGAACACTGTGATCTTGGTTTACTGTGGTCTGAGAAAATGGTAGTTTGAATTATTGAACAAGGCTGAAAATATGGAGCAGACCTCACGCAAGCCAAAACAGCGGCTTTCATTACTCAGATAAAAGCGACAACTGTGACTGTGTAAAATTGACTCAAAGTACCTTAATTCAAATTAAATTCAAATATCATATAGACTATTTCACCATTGTTGGATTTATGACATTTTTTAAAAACTACAAGTTGTCTTTAATTCTCATGCTTTTGAACAGATTTTTTTAGACATTTAGGAAAAAGTTTAGGAACCCAAGTACAGTATTTTAAATACAAACAAACTTGACTTAACTTTGACCTGCCTTGACTAGACCTGCCTTGACTTGATTTGACTCGACTAACTCTAACCCATATTACAGATACTTCCAACTATGACATATTAACACATACACAGATTCATTTTTTGAGACGTTAAATTAATTTAGCTTTACTAAATAATTCAAAAACATCTTAAATTAACAGGCACTTCCAGTAGATCCACATGTGTGCAGTGGCACAGCATGGCATAGCACGCTACCCTACAGGACAGACCAGAATATTACGTTGTTTGCTTTCATGCATTACTTGCTTTCATCACATTTGATTAATGTGATTTTTCAAACAACATAGCTCATTGTTTTCCAGTAAAGTATTTTTGTTGTACAGCGCATTGCTAAATTCCAGGAAGTTTACCAAATTGGTGTTCCTGTAGCTCAACGGGTAGAGCATTGCATTAACTCCGAAAAGGTTGTGAATTTGATACCCATGGAACACACATACTAATGAAATGTATACCTTGAATGCACTGTAAATCACTTTGGATAAAAGCATCTGCTTAATGCATTTATGTAAATGTAAGTGCAAATTGTAATTACAATTCAGACAATATACAATACACAAATCCTCAAGTCAAGTTCAAGTCAAGTCAAGTCATGTCAAGTCAACATATAGAAGAATAAGAATATTTACAATAAATCTACTTGTCTATGTAGTTTAGACACTGAAGAATGCTTATAAGGTAAAGGTATGTTTGTATTGTTTTGATAATCACCAACATTTTGTCAGCTGCTTGAATAATGTGAGTCTCAAGTGTACACAACAAAATTGATTGGTGGGAGGGGTCTAACACACAGCATGATTGCATAATGGATGGGGGTTAAAAATAAAAATGAGCTGCATTAGCAACAGTGACCTGTGAGGGCTGACTTTTTTCTCACTAAAGAACATATGGATGTTTGTAGGCACAATATACAGGGGTTGGACAATGAAACTGAAACACTGGCCAATTTAGTGTTGGAGGTTTCATGGCTAAATTTGACCAGCCTAGTGGCCAATCTTCATTGATTGCACATTCCACCAGTAAGAGCAGAGTGTGAAGGTTTAATTAGCAGAGTAATAGCACAGTTTTGCTTAAAATTGCAATGCACACAACATGATGGGTGACATATCAGAATTCAAAAGAGGACAAATTGTTGGTGCACGTCCTGCTGACGCATCTGTGACTAAGACAGCAAGCCACGGTATCCAGGAAGGACGAACCACATCCAACAGGAGTAACTGTGGGATGAGGAAGCTGTCTGAAAGGGATGTCCGGGTGATAACCCGGATTGTATCCTTAAAACATAAAACCACAGCTGCCTAACTCACTGCAGAATTAAATGTGCACCTCAACTCTCCTGTTTCCACCAAAACTGTCTGTCGGGAGCTCCACACGGTCAATGTACATGGCCGGGCTGCTATAGCCAAACCTTTGGTCAATCGTGCCAATGCCAAACGTTGGTTACAATGGTGCCAGCAGTGAAAATTTTGGGCTGTGAACAATGTGAAACATGTATTGTTCTCTAATGAGTCCACCTTCACTGTCTTTCCCACATCCGTGAGATTTACGGTGTGGAGAAGCCACACTGGAAAGCGTACCACCCAGACTGTTGCATGCCCAGAGTGAAGCATGGGGGTGGATCAGTAATGGTTTGGGCTGCAATATCATGGCATTCCCTAGGCCCAATACTTGTGCTAGATGGGCGCGTCACTGCCAAGGACTACCGAACCATTCTGGAGGACCATGTGTACCCAATGGTTCAAACATTGTATCCTGAAGGCGGTGCCATGTATCAGGATGATAATGCACAAATACACACAGCAAGACTGGTGACAAAGTGGTTTGATGAACATGAAAGTGAAGTTGAACATATCCCATGGCCTGCACAGTCACCAGATCTAAATATTATTGAGCCATTTGGGGTGTTTTGGAGGAGCAAATCAGAAAAAGTTTTTCTCCACCAGCATCATGTAGTGACCTGGCCAATTCACTCTGCAGCACCAAACAATGAAGATAATAATAGCAAAAGAAGCATTACAGACCACTGTGAAAAACAAACACACACCAATTTTCTTTGTCCTGTAACATCTGTGATGGCTCCCGTCATTGAGCCTGTGAGATGTGATTGGCGGTTCTACTTGCGGCAATCTGCAGACTGAATGCACCTGCCGCTGCGCTCTGAGTACTCCCTTAAAAGAGTGATAATCGAGGCAAACGGTTTGGACTTTGGGTTGTGTTTGGTTGGAGTTTGGTTCCTTTCAGCACTTTTTACACCGCACCAACAGTACATTACTATGTTGCACTCAGGCATTTCCCGCTACATACTGACTCTGACGTCTTCAGGAATATTATTATGTTTATGTTATTATTAAAGCCTTTCCCAATTCAGCCTTATGTTTCCTTGTGTCCCTCTTTTGTTGCTTCCCTCTGAGCCACGGGTTGTGATTTATGTTGTGAGAGGCAGCATCTGAACTTATTGGGGTATCACTTTACTTTCATGTCAACAAAGACCTGCTACAGGGAACCATTGCCAGGGATGCCTGCCAGACCTCAGGTTTACAGGCTTGGCAGTGATCCACCGTGGTTCATTTGGCACAGCACCAGTTAAGATACCCTTAAGTAAATACAAAATTGACTATACATTAATTAAAAGATGAAAGGTTTAAATTACTCTGCAATAGCCTCAGGGGTGTTTTATTTCATTTATATCCTAATTGTATAATTTCTTGTATTTTTGTTTTTAATTCCTAATATTTCTAAATTAAATTATTCTAAAAACAATAGAACTCTGGATTAAAGTATGCTGTTGTTACGGTGGAGGCTCCAGCCTCCTCTCCACCAGAGGGAGCCAGAATACTAACCGGATTCTGTCCAAACTACGTTTCCCATCATGCACCTTACCTGGAACTGATCACTTCCTGTTTTCCACCTGATCGCTATTCCCGCCACGCTTATCAAACCGGACTCTTCTATCAGATCTATCAGATCAGTCTTATTTTGCCTCGTGCGACAATTCTGAGCATTTTTTCCATTGTTTATGTTTGCCTTTCTGTGTATTACCTGGACTGTTACTCGTTGTTGATTTTACGCCGCCTACCTTGTGTTTTGGATTGCCTACCGCTTTTGATTGTTTGCTGCCTGCCCTGACCCACGCCTGTGTTTTGATTACAATTCTGTATTGCCTACGCTGTGTTTGATTACCGTTGTTTGACCTTGCCTGTCAACCTTGTCATTAATTACAGTCATCATTACAGCTGTTGTGTAATTGCATTACATAATGATGCCAGAAGCCATTTACGTTCTGTGATATCCTTTTTATCCTTTATTATGCATTTCATTTAATTTATTTAACCATTTCATCTGATTTGTTCTGTGTTCTGAGAGGATAAACCTCAGCTGTTGACTCAGGTGTGCATTTAACAAAGCCCTGGGGTATAGGGCAGGGAAGCCTTCCTCTGAGACTGTTTTTTTACAGACAGCTCTGAGCAAACTCTGCAGTAAGCACATATGCTTTGGGGCTCATTTGAGCAATGCAGGTTTGAATCTGGCTTGTGACATTTCCCAATCCTATTCTCCCATCTTCTCTCCAACATTTCCTACCATCTCTCTATATTATGCAACCCAGGATAGGCTGGTTGTGTTGTTTTCCCAAATGCACAGATAAAGACTTTTCCTTGGTTTGGAAAGGACCAAGGGTCACTGAGTCTGAAGCAGACACAAACTACAGATGTGTACTGGTGCACAACACACACACTAAGGTGTACACTTCTAATTTCTATTGGTTTTCTCACTGCTGTCTATCAAAGGGATGTTGACTCAACACCAATGACCAGGCTTAGCCACAGCACTGCTTACCACAGCACCCTTGTTCTTCTCTCTGTGTGTGTGCTTTGGCCACACTGACAATTTAATCTTGCTAGCAGTCCTTGACATGTCATTAAAAAAATGGCAGGTGGTCCAGGCTGGAGACATGCTTCTAAAAGGATGTATAAGTGTGTGTGTGTGTGTGAGTTTCAAGATGGTTCTACAAACCAAACCCCCAACATTAACCTTCAGAAATCTGGCACAAAGCTAGACAATCTGACCTCTGTACGCTTATGAAAACAGAGGTCACGAGAAACAAAGGCAGGAGCACCACTGGAGAAAACATCAATACACTCAGAATAGATTAACGGTGCTGAACCAAAATCTTTGCTCTTTACATTCTTTGTCTTAAAATTTGATTAAATGTTGAATGTTACAATGAACATAAAGGCACAAAACATAAACAAATGCATGTATCATCATTTCATTTCATGTCATTTCATGCTGTATATGTCATATTTTCAGGTATTCAGTAAATAATAGTGCAAATAATAGCAATGCATTTCTCCTGTATACACATTTGTATACTGTATACACCAAATAGCAACTTAATACATTATATTAATACAATAATACAGTATCGATGTAAATAATAATAAAGAATGCAAAAACCTCAGTGCAAATGTCACCTCATATGATTTAGCAGCTTAATCATTTACTTAATACAGTTATGTCATTTAGTTTGATTTGTTAAATTGCATATAATAATTTTCTTTTTTGATTACCTTTGAAAATTCCATTTGAATTTTACACAACTTTTTAATTCAATTTATGAAGGCCTTTAAAAGACTGCAGTTGATTCTATGAAGTGTATTATCTGTCTGTGGAAGAACAGAAAAAGAGAGAAATAATTTATGAACACACTTGAATTTAGCAAGAGAATTATAGTTTGAGCATAAGTCAGTGTCCTATTTAATATATTGTTCCAATAAGATTCTAGCTGAATATGTGAAATACTGTATTTCATTATAAAGTTTGATATCAAGAAGTTACCCTGTATTTTCTTGCATTTGTATAAAAATCTGTTTGGGTTAGCAGCAGATGTAAGTAATGACTCAGTGTCGATATCATGGTGTTGCTTAGAAAGTGTCAAATCAAAAACATGTCATTTGCATTAACCAGTCAGATTGTGGTAATGTTATGACCTGTCCTAATAGGAGTTTAATGTTTCTATGGAGACAATCAAGGAGAATGGTGAAAGAATTCTGATCACCACTTTAAAGACAGGCCTGCTTCTATTAGGAACCGAGTATCATATCCTATAGCTTCCAAAGAATTAGAATTTTAAGGACTAATAACTTTTAAATCCTACTTTCACATCTACTTTCTGCTCTGGGACCTCAGAGGTCTTATGGCAAAGACACATATAGCTTATTTATTTACAGCTGTTTCAAATTAATGTTAAGAGTGGAGGCTGCGCTAATCAATAGCTGTTTGTTCACACCCACACAATTCCCGGTAGCCATTTAACTACTGTCAGCAAATCAGTGTGGGTGACAAAGCAGGTAGAATAGAAGCACAGGAGGGTAGAAGACTGCTGCTGTTTTGTGTGTATGTGTTGTTTAAGAGTGGATGGGGGTGGATGTATCATGTGTATTTATAGAGGGAAGCTGGTGCATGTGAACACTACTATAAAACAGCAACTGACAGATCACACCCACTGCCATCTAAAAAACACCTTAAATACCTTTAAGGGACAGTCAGGTCACTCAGTGGCCATATTGACAATGCACGTGGGCAGTTATTTCCTGTCATATAAGCACAGATTGCAATAGGGAACCTTCACAATGGTTTGCCAAGGTTACATACCCATGACATTTTAAATTTCAAATAGTCACCCACACTCCTAGAGAACACTCATAAAGACTGATCAAATGTATAGCTTGAATGCACTTTAAGTTGCTTTAGATAAAGTGTCTTTCATTAAAGCATCTGCCAAATGCATAATTGTAAATGGTGTTTTTTTACGCTGGCCAGGCTAATGAATAAACATTTAATAACAAAACAACAATTAACTTTTTAAACTGTAAGATGGGACATCCAGTCTTACATTCTATATGCGATTGGTTCTAGGGACTTTCAGTCGTACATCAGGTTTCTGACACCTGAGGACATGCACAAATTCTGTGTTGTTTGTCTGGGTGAGTAACAAGCGCATTCATTTCTCAATGTGGCTAAGTGCGTACATTGCGAGGGCTTCTCACTGAAGAAACTTCACACTCATCTGGATGTCTGTCTGGGTGACACTGGGTGGACCTCTGTGGATCAGGACTCACCACTGTTATAGCTTTTAGGGGCACATCTCTTGGAGTTTGCAGGAGGCTTTTTCGCTTCTTCGCTGAAAGGGTGCACGATCTGCCAAGTCAGAGGAAGCTCTCATTGGCATTCTCTGATCATTCTCAGCATATGTGACAGTCAGTCAGGCTGATGCTGCACAGCATACAATTGTCATGTTGCAGGCATACCAAACTGACCTGTTCAAGGGCTTGGATCGGGAAAAGAGGTGCTTTCAGTCTATGGATTAACTCGGGGCACCAAATGCACAGCTGCTATTATAAGCCTGGCCTGCCTATGTCAAGGACTGGAGGCAGGGCCAAAGGCAGGGCATTGCTGCCCCTGCTCCTCAAAGGACGACCTCGGGAGCGGCAAGATTATTAGAAAGGAAGCAAGATGCCAAAGGCAGGAGGGTCGCGGCTCACACGAGAGTGAGGGCTGTCCTGTTTTTTGGCAGCCCTGTGTAAGTTCTATAGAGAATAGCTGTGCTGAGGAGTCATTGGCAAGCTCCCCTTGGCTGGTGGTTTAGAGAGTGGAGCTTGAAGGAAGGTGAAGTTCTCATGGGAGAGAACTTCCTAAGAGCTCGGTTGAGCATAGAGCATGTCCTTCATGCTAGGGGATCCAGAGCTCTATTAATGGCCAGTAGTTTCAAGCAGCTGTGGCTAGTTAACCGCTAGCTTCACCTAGATTTCTGGCCCTAGGGAGAGTGTGAAGTAGCACCCTGTGTACAGAGAATCCTTCGCTTCCCGCAGAGCTCATTGGATAGGATAGTGAGTGATCGTTACTAGCTTCTCTTGGAACACTGGACCTCTTGGGTATGAATAGAGTAGTACCCTCTCTACAGACGGTCCTCTGCTCCCCTTAAGACTCTCAGTAATGGAAAAGAGGAAGTTAGTTCTAGGTGGCTGGGCCCAACTGTTCTCAGGCTCCACTCTGAACTTTTGTTCCTCTGGGTTGTGTGCAGAGTAGTACCCATAGGTTTGCTCTGATGGGTCCTCTGTCCTCCCTAAAGCAGCACACGGGTAGAGTAGTGTTCTACTCCCCCTAGAGCTCTAGCCTTTATGCAGCTGACCTATTGCCATGTTTTGATGGTGTGCTGGGAGACCTGTGTTTGAATCCTGTGTTGAACACCACCTTTGTATGTACTTGTCCTATACTTTTTGGCAGGCCTCTGCATTTAGGTGATGTTGAGGTGTGTGCTGAGTGGGACATTCTCTACAGAAAGTCTTTACCTCTTTCTAAAGCTTGGTCAAATGACAACGCTTGAGTGGCTACTAGCTCCCCTCAAATGTCAGTTCTTGGGGATGGTTGTGTTTGGCACCCTCACTGCAGAGGGTCCCCTGGCCCCCACAAGCTGACAAGGCTTTTCTCTTAATAGAAGCACCTGGCTTATGAGCTATTATAAGCCAATTTATGAGTTTATAAGCCAAGCCTTTACTCAGGTGACTTAGTGGCGTGTGTTGTTAGTGGGTGACACTAACAAGGGAGACAAGTCCTATGCCGAACACCTTTCTATGTGTCTAGTTTAAATTGTTACAGAGACTTGTGTTTGGGCAGTGTCCTGAGAGAGGTTTTTTACACCAGCAGTGCGCGAGTAGGGTGTTTGCGTTATGCCTATGGTAATTGTGCCTCAACATGAACCGTGTGGCAGCCACTCCCCCAGCATGGCGCAATTAGTATTGCATTCTCCATAGCATCAAACCAGATGCAGTGTCAAGTTCCCTTGATAGGGGGGAAGTTAGGTTACAGAGGTTACATACATAACCAAGAGATTCTCACATGACACATAATACCTGAAAAAGAAATAAAGCATGATTAAATCACACTGTACAACATCACTGTCCCAGTGTAAAAGCAATAGTTATTATTGCTTTGTTGATTTACTGGTGGTAATAGCTGTGTAGGGTCATTAGTAAAATAAAGTAATTTCTCATGTGAATACACATTATGTTTCCACAGCTCTTTCCAAAAACATTAAAAAACCCTCTAGCATTTACTACCAAGTCTTCACTAAAACTTTTAGCCAGGGAGTCGAAACAGGGACTTTTATATACAGAAATAATTCAGAAATAATAATAATTCAGAAAGAATTAATATTTATTATGCTATTACAGATACATTCTTTCATATATCTAGCAGATTTTCCCAATTTGTGTGTGTGTGTGTACATTAGTGTCATGTTAATATAACTTCTCACGAATCAACTGGAGAAAAAGTGTAAACAATATGGTTTTTTTCTGCATCTCTTTGTATGTGAGAAAGAGAAGGTGAGTTATCAGAGAGGAAGGGCAGTGCAGCAGTACCCTCCCCCATTCTCTGCAGTACAACATGCATGCATCACAGGTGGGATGTGCCAGTGTGTGCTAAGCACTCTCTGCCCTGCACTCTTTACACATCACAGCCCCCCACACACACTCACAGTCATCTCACAGGGTGTGAGACTCTTAACATTTCTTATATCTTCCCATTGCCAACATTTACTTTTGTTCCTATTGTCTCTGCCACAGTGACCTTGTGTAGTTACATTTTTCATCCATTCAACATTTTAAAATATTCCTTACCTTAAAAATGCAACTGCAAATGCAAATGGGTCTTCACAGTGACTTTTAGTGCAATAAAATACAGCTGTATTTGATGAGATGTTTCTAAATATTTGGTCACATGATAAAATTTGGGCACTATCCAAGAACACCCATTATGTGTATTTATGTGTGTACTGATTTGTGTTCCATGCACCACCTGTGTCATTATCTCAGCATCTTGATCTTTCTTAGATTGCTCAAATGCTGTAGAATACATAAGTCCCATCACCAATGTTGGCTTGTACTGTGTCCTAACCAGACCATCTATTAATTTGACTTTCTGCCCTAACCAGCCATGACAAGTGATGAGCAGCACTACGGTATGTTTTGGCCTTGCTTTAGCAGTGCAAAGGTTGTGAGTTCGACTCATAGGGCAGCATACATACTGACAAAAATGTATAACTTGAATGTACTGTACATTGCTTTTGATAAAAGGATCTGCCAAATGCATAAAATGTAAATGTAAATGAAGCATTGCGAGCAGAAAGCGAGTTCTGAAACACTGTTCTGATTGGTTGTGATTTATGATAGATTGTGTTCTACTGCACCCCATTTTCATATTTAAGTGTGGAAAAAATACTGATCAGCACTTGAATAGATTTAATTCCTGCTTATTAGAACTTTCGGCATTGCCACCGTAACATAATCAAAATACCATCAAAAGACTGGGAGAACAGGTTGAGACCAGTAAGATGCCTTAAATTTCTGATAACTCTTTGAAATCTGTGTTTTTACACAGTAAAAAAAACCTTCTTGTTTCATGCAATCTTATATTATTATTATTTATATGTCTAAATAATAAATAATAAATAAATATTGACTCCATTATATAGGTTTTGAAATGATATGGGACATTTATAACACACCTTTTGAGACTGCAAAAGGTACTGTAAAAAAGTTGCACCTAAATATTTGGTTGCCATGTCAGTTATGACATGGTGTAAATCTATTATGTGTCTCTGACTGTATAGAAGCATAAGTTAAGATAAAAAATTACATAGAGATGGTTGTAACAACAAAACAGAGAAATGGCTTGAGTTTTCTACACTGTCCTCTACATTGTTTTTTTGTTTTATAAGGGTGTAATTTGTACCTTTTCTGGGTCCGCTTTGCTATAACTAGACATGTTTTTTCACCTTTTCCATGCGAGGCTTTAGCACTAAAGCACAAGTGCGATCTCTCTCTCTCTTTGTAGCTTAAAATATATGCAACTTGACAGTAAGGGTTTCTGTTATAACCACATCTGCTTTGGAAATGAGACACATTAGACATAGTGCAATTGAGGAAAGCTCTCAGAGGAAAGAGTTGTTGTGTTGTGGCACTGCAGCCAAAATAACGAGCCTCCTCTGAACAGACACCCAAATTTGAAAGCCATTAGGTGATTAAAAAAGGCTTAACTCTTTGTTAACTCTCTCAAAGGTTTGTTGTAATACACAACCCAAGGCTGAAGGTGAAATATATTTTGAACAAGGAGAAATGTTGTTTTACACAAATTAATGTGTAAAATCTTATTTCTGTTGGCTCAAAATGTTGCCTATGGGGTATGTCAGATGTTCTTAAATACTTAATGCAAAAACATTTTTCCTATAACTAAAGACTCCCAGGAAATGTCTTCCCAAAATGATTGGTTTTTTTTGTGGAAACCAATATCTAAGAGAAAGTTTATTTCAAGCACTTTAGAGTTCAGTGTTGTTGTACTGTTTATAAGATATTTGTAAATGTTACATTATGAAGGTGTGTAAACTATATTGTGTGGTATATCACTGAGTTCCTGAAACTCAACTGGTAAAGTTCTAAAACACAGATAAAATTTTGTTCAAATTCCAGGGAACACATGATAATAAAATGTATACCTTGATTGTCTAAAAGTGTCTGTGTTTCATGCAAAGTGTCATGCAAAGTTTCATGTTGTGGAGGCAATATACTTATATATCATAAGTTAGTAAGGGTAGCAGACCTTTGTAATCATATGTTCCTGGGCATGTGTGACAGTGTGTTTGGGGGATGGTGTGATGGCATTGTGTTTCTTTGTGTTCTTTTGTATTCAAGGCTTATACTCTGTCTGTCTCAGCCTGTTGTGTCTGTGTGTCTCTGTGCTATTTTTAGCTTCTCTCTCTCTCTCTCTCCCCCTCTGTCTCTCAGAACAGATATCATCACTGGGCAATGCAGCACATTTTTCAACTGGGAACCCATGTAATTCCCAGTATCATGTAAACATGATGTGATTTTAACACCTTTTTTGAGTATTTAACATAAGCCAGATATTTTTGTTCAAGAACTGCCTCAAGAAGTCTTTCTCTATTCCCAGGACAGCCATAAGCTGATGACTCATGGTAGCCTCTATACAGTCTCATTACACAGTATCTAGTAATTTCCCTCAGGAAAGCCCAGCAGGTTTCTAATGTTGGTGATAACTCTTAGAGTTCAGCTGCATCTGGGAGGGGTTTAGTTCTCATTTACCTAGAAATATCATCAATTATTTGTATAAACAGCTCTTTTCGATGACTAAACATGGCTGAACATTGCTTTTCATTTGAATTAACTTGCTTTATGTAGAAGCAATAGCGTACACTCTGTGGTCTACAGTAAAGACTTCTGGTGTGAAATTACAATTAAAGAGGCTTGTCAAACTGACTCATTACCCTTCTCCAATTAATAGGATCTGGAGAAAATATCATACCAGATTTGAAAGTTTTCAGTGAGCAATTTTGGTGAAGACCAGAAATAAATCAAAATACTTTTATGGACTTTGATGCGTTGTCTTGTTTAGGACATATGAAAATCTTATTTTGTCCAGAATTTGTGTCTATCCTTTTATCTTTTACTTTATAAATCTATTTTCAGTTCATCTATCTGCAGGGTGGGCTTGTGAGGTGTGTGTGCTGCTTCCCAAAGCGTCTCTAAGTGCTGCAAGGGCTTGGCAACAGTTTCCAAGGCAACAGCTGCCGCAGCAAGCCGTTAACACTTTGCTGACAGTTACCTTAACTGCCCTTTTGCTTATCACTGTCTCTGGACTTCCCAATTCATCTCTCTGTCTTTTTGAGGGATGGTTGTGATGATCAAATCGATTGCTTTATTGATTACTCTGGCTGAGCAAGTGATAAACACAAGGCCAGTTAATGAGTGATGTTTCAGATTGTGTCTTATATTTAGAAAGATGAAGGTGGTGATTAGATTAAGTCACATTGACACTTATCTATATCTTTCACAACACCACAAGATTTTGTCTTTATTTGCAAGATGTCACAATAAAATTGCTCTACCATCGTCCCCCACTCCTGGTCCCCCCAACCCCCCCCCAACTCCCCTGAGGATGTGCAAGATGACCCCTGTCAGAGAGAAGGTCAGGTGAGGACAGTTTGAGGTGAGACTGTTACAGGATCTGTTCGTCTCCATCCACCAGTTCAAACACACCAGGAGTAAAGCATGAACATGAATAATTCAGAAGTGACTGTGTTTGTTTGTGTGTGTATGTGCATACAAGTAATGTGCATTTGCATAGAGTTTAATTGTAAGTACGTGTGTTGTGTGCATAAATGTTCAGTAGCACTTGTGTAAAAGTCTTTGGTGTGAATGTTTTGGATTCTTGAATTATTTTATATAGTATTTACATGCTGTAAGACAGTGTTTATTTCTTGTTTAAGACTATTTAAAAACCCAAAACATTTTGAAAAAAGTCTATAATAACTTTAGCTTTTGATATTAATATAAATAAGAAACCCTACCCTTTTTGATAACATGGTTCTCATCCTATATTTTTGTGATTGCTGTTAAAAGGGTTAAAAAAGTAAGACTAGACTGTAATTTTAATTGTTGTTAATTGCAGTGCTGATGAGAAATCCACAAAATGTACAAAAACATATGATTGTACATAAATCCTACCCATGAAGCCTTGCATTCCTAACCCTGCCCCTAAACTTAATTATCAGAAGGCATGAGCAAATCATATGAAAACAAGATTGTATGATATATTGTATTGTTTATATGAACTCACCACCATTTTGTCAAATTTTAAAATAGTTATAAATTTTAAATAAAGAGTGTGTTGGCAATTGCTTAACAAATGTTCCATGTAGGAACATTATATTTGCAAGAACAAATACAACTAGATACAACTAAATACAACTTCTGAAGAAAATGTGAGTGGTGCTTGCTATGGCAAGCACTGCCAAGATTCTTTTTCATACACCAAGTCATCAAACCATATCAGAATTATACAGCCCGTAATAATGTTAGTAAAATGTGGAAAATGAATAAAGCATCTGTTTAAGTGTTTAAGGCTGGTTCTAGGTGAGTGTGGTCTTGGTGTGTGTGCATGTCACAATAGGATATTCATTGCTGTTGGCAGCATTGCAGGGATATAAATCTTTGAAGCACTGCAGTGTATGTCAGAGCCCACACCTTTTTTATACACACTTGCTTTGCACAAGAAGCTGTGTGGAAGACATAAATGTCCACAACACCATATGATGTGTGTGTGTGTGCTCAAATCTGGGCAGACAACAAGATAAAACTAGTTTTTGTTTTAAGTTTTTTTGTTTTATTAAGATTTTTTATTGTCTTTGAGATGCTTAGCATTGTCTTTTTAGTGAGTGGAAAAAACTCACATGTCTGGGCTTTCTGCTCATATTGTTCTTTTACTTATGATCCCTGAAGACTTACATAAACTAGAACATGATGGACTATGGGCTCTATAGATCACAATAGGCACAGAGTTGAAGGTACCTGCTATGTCTTTACTTACCAACCAGGCAAAAAAGGATATGGGGAAAACAGGCATGTTATGTTGATATTTACTTGAACTGTTTTAACGATTAGTTGTTTTTACATAGATTGACAATTGTAACAACTGCAATTAGGTATAAATATATGTATAAGAATAGTTAGCGTAAAGCAGCAACTTAAAACTCTATTTATGTTTGATATCATACTAATTTTCCTTTTTTCCTTTCTTCCTTTTTTCTTTTTTCCGTCATGGCTAATGGTTTTGTCATCTGATTTAAAACACTGTGTCCTGGACTTCAAGCTGGCATTTTACCAAATATTTTAATGCAGGCTCACTTAATGCTGGGTGAAGGAGTGCTTCATCAAAGTCTGGCATTAATTATTGCACCTAAGGCAGTTAGCATGCCTCCTCCCACCAAATTGTTTGTTAAGTAGTTTATATTTCCATAGACATTAAAGTTTAATAAGGCTTAAGAAGCAGTTGTTATTGTCATTACTTAGTGCTAATTGCTGGTCAGAGTGGAAGATTTATTTTTACACTTAGGGAACTGAATTTTAAACTGAACTGTAATATCTCATCTGCCAAATAGATTAGGTACTAAACTGGGTTAATAAACAAATCTTGTCTCGTGTCTTTAAATCAGCTCTAATGACATCCAATGTTTTTTTACAGTTCTACAGAATTGTGTGCTTAAAATTCTATAAAACATTTGTATAAAATGTTATAAAAGTTTTCTATAAAAGAATTTACCATTTTCCTTTGAGGTTTTAGAAATGATATGACATTTAACAAGACAGACACTTTAAAGTGAGCTTTGTAATGTCTTTATTGGTCAGGTTATGTGCCATACAGCAATAAGATATGGTTAAATAGAAATTACATCAACTACATTCAGCTCCTAAAGTTTTCAGCCGTCCAGAACACAGTGGTCTCTACACTAGAGCAAACAAGGTCACATTCTTAGCAGAAATAAAAGATTAATGCACACCCTGCCAGATTCAGAAAGCTGCTGGTGGCTTAAGGCATTTTTTTAGTTTATAACCTAGACTGCATTCTGGGATGGGCTGCTATGCATTGCTGTGTGTAAAAAGTGGGTTGCCTGTTAATGATAAGAAATCTTGGTCGCACATGTGATTACAAAATTTGGCAGTGCAGGTTTGATTTTTTTCTCAGTACAGGTATACTTTCTCAGTTGCTATACTTTCTACCGTCAGAGCAAATCCTAAAACATTCAGATTTGACAAACAGATTTGTTGTCTGTGACAGCATCAAAAATTAAGCAGCACCAGTGAGAATAAGACAAAGTTCCAAATTTGCCTAATATTCTCTTACAGCTAAGCATCCCAACATCACAGTGTTTTTAAAAAAAACAAATTTAGATAGAGAAATCCTTTCTGAAATATTTCTCTTTTAATTGCACAATTCGTCATCTGTTTAAACCCAATCAAATCTGTTCAAGCTTGTATCTGTTCAAAAGAGTGCATTGAGTCAGGCTTAACAAAGCCATGACAGAGGCAAGAGGCAAGTGGTGTTAAAACCTGGCAGTGTGGCATAAGTGATAATACGAAAATTTATAAGCATTCACTTTTATAAGTTATAAGGTTAACATGGGATTGACTGTTGACTTGTGGTTAATAGAAATTCACCTTGACAGTGGCTTCATTGTATGAGAGTAGATCTAGAACTAGTGAGCATGGTGAACTAGCTTTTAACTACTTAAACTCTGTGATAGAAGGCAAGATGTCTTAGAAGCACCTAAAGTTTGATGAGATTCTAAGTTTCATTCTGAGTTGTGTTAATGGTGTTTCACGGTGTTGACAAAAAGTGTTTCTGGCATCCTTAGGACTACATGGATAATTAAGATGTTTGTGATAGATTCCGTTTTAACAGCTAAATAAAGCTACAGCTAAAGATTATAATTTTTAATAACAAGTTCCACACAAAACAACAAATTATGTACTTTGACTGGACAAAATCAGGGGCAGCAGGTGAATCTTAAGTTAAAGCTACCTCAAAAGAGATCTGGTAATCTTTACCATGTTTTCATAACATTCCTTATAAACGTTATAACGTTTATGTCTTATAGTTCATATGAATAAAGTAGTGATGACATGTACCATGAACTGGGTGACTATAATGATCAGTGACTATTGTCAGAATTAATTATATCACAAGCATTTAGAAGCATGTTAAAGGCTTTATCAGTATTGTATAACATTTTCACTCTCCATCACATGAATCTCTTGTTTTGCCCATTGTCTGGTTAGCTAATGTAGTGGGATGGCAAATATACTGCTTTGATTGCATTGAATAATGGCAAAGACTATCTACTCCTATTGCCTGAACTAAAAAGTTTGCTTGATGGCCCACATATAGTAACCATGCAAACTGATAAACCACATGCAGTGCTCAGATACTGAAATCCTTGGCATTTCAGAGGCAAGTGGATTACATTTTTGAAAGAGGGTGCGTAAATAACAATCAAGAGCAGTCATGGAGAGGATTTTTCTCTGTTGATTAAGTATTTCTTGTACTGTTCTTGATTTTTTGTTGGCAGGAATGTACTACAATATGAGCATGCAGAGGAGTATTAAATGGAGTCAAGAAACAGATGCAATTAATGTCTTGACACTTTTACAACTCAGCCAGAGATTACTGACAGATGGCATTGTTAAACTGGCATAAAGCAAAGTCAATAATTTCTTTGCCAGTGCTTACAGCTTATAGGCTTAGACAGTATTATTGCAAATCTTGTATTGGCTATGTTGGGGAACATCACAAACAAAGTTACCGCTAATGTACCTGGCTGTCTACATTATGAAAGTTCCAAAGTGCTATTAATCTTTTCTGCATGTATTTGTTACTAGATTGAAACACTTGCAGTTAACAGAATGAGTATTTGTTAAAGCAAAGTTAAATCCACACATTCTCTAAGGTATGTACAGAGAGAATCCTATGATAATGCAACCTAACAGTGGCAACACAACACTGAAAGCAGTGTAGCCCTGGAGAAGTAAACAGTTATAGTAAGGAATATATAGACTGAAGGTATCACAGAGTGTAACACCAAGGGTGTGGAGCATGTAGTGGTTTGCTACAGAGGGACTGGTGCCCTGTGGACTGGTGGTTAATGAAGAGTAAGATGGGACAGAGATAAACTAGATTCCTCTTTGAGACCCCCTTTGTTGGGGGTATCGCGGAGGAAAGGAAAACGAGTAATAAAGAATGCAGGGTAAAGAGAGAGAAAAAATAGACATTTAGTTTTTCTGGCTGATGTCTCCATTGTCGATCTTTTCACTTTTCTTGAAGTCATCAGGCTGGGAGGAGCCCTTGGAAGATTTGCTGCTCGGCTGTTTGTCATCATCTTCCTTGACCTCTTTCTTTCCACTCAAACTGGTGCTGCTGTATATGCGGGACTGGTAGCCGTAACTGGACACTAAACCAGGGGTGGGATAGTTGATCCCAGTGCTAATACGCGTCTCCTCCCCTTCCAAAAGTTTCCTGAGATAGGCAATAAAGAAGGGGAGGAGTGTATTATCAGGTTTTCATGCAACATTTACCATCATATAACAATGCAAAGCATCTAATTATACCTGTAGGCAGCAATTTCAATATCAAGCGCCATCTTGACGTTCAGCAAGTCTTGGTACTCCCTAAGATGACAGGCCATCTCACTCTTAGTGTTCCTCAGCTCATTCTCCAACTGCCCAATTGTATCCTAGGTGAAGTTACATGATACAATTATTATAAAAGAACATGCTTTTGGTTAGATGATTGGAAACTAACATATATAAAAAATTAACATAACCCATAAAAAGAAACAAAGAAAGAAGGGAACTTATCTAAATGCAAATTTAGGAAAGGTTTTATAGGCTAAACTACTGACAATGATTACTTAGTAACATTTTGTTATACATATTTTAGGATAACCTTGAAAAAATAAAATTTTCCGGCAGAGGTGAGTATTTGTATAGCTGTATCTGGCAATGTTTCCTAATATTCCTTGACCGTTCAAGTAGTTTTAGCACCAAGGACAGAGAAGCGATAACTCTCAGTCAATAGTAGACACGCCCATTTCGTATGGATCTTAGTCTGTTGTCTGTTTAAACGATGTTTATCAAATAATAATAAATAGAGCGATTGTTTTAAGAAACATGCTTTTTATTCATAATGTCTACACAAAAGACAAATACATATAAATAAATTAAACAGTCTTTATGAATGAATGAATGATGAATGTGGTATAAAATTGATGAACCCACCTGGTAGCCCATAACCTCGGCGTTGTGCCTGTCCTCCATCTCATGGATCTGCCTTTCCAGTGATTCGTTGGTTCCTTTCAGACTCTCAATCTCGATGGTCTTGGACTGCACCTGCCTTCTGAACTCGTTGAGCTCTTCCCTACTAGCGCGAATTACCTCGTTGCTTTTGCTGGCCTGCTCACTAAGATCAGAAAACTTGGACTTGTACCACTCTTCCGCAGATTGTAAATTCTTAGTCGCCATCACCTCGTATTGGCCGCGAATCTCCTTGAGGGCGGAGGTAAGGTCTGGTTTAGCCACCTCCATCTCCACAGACACCTGGGAAGCTTGGATCATGTTCATGAGCTCATTCACCTCTTCTTCATGCACCTTCCTCATAAAGTTAATCTCGTCCAAAAGGGACTCGACCTTTTTTTCTAGATCCAGGCGCACCATCGTAGCGTTATCAACGTCCTTCTTAAAAGCTCTAAGTGTTTGTTCAGCCTCCTCGCGCATTCTGATCTCTTCCTCGTACTTCTCCTGGAGTTTCTGAAGATCATCTTCAATGTTGTCGCGCTCGAACATCACCTGGTTCTTCTCAGCGTTGAGCTCCTCGAGCTGGGAGCGCAGTTCCCGGATCTCTTGCTGGTATAACTCGGCCAAACGAGAGGGCTCTGATTGCCGCTGGCGCAGGGTCACGAGTTCGCCTTCCAGCACTTTGTTGTGCTGCTCCAAGTTGCGAACCTTCTCAATGAACATCGCAAAACGATCATTAAGCCCCTGCATCTGTTCCTTTTCGTTCGTACGGATGATTTTGAACTCATTGTTTAGCGCTGTGCTCTGGGTGAAGTCGAAGCTATCAAGAGTCATGGAAGAGGATGGAAAGCTAGAACGAGTGGAGCGCTTGTATGAGCTTGGAATATTGGTGCGAGTTACAGAGTGGGACTTAAACCCGACCCGCGGGCTGCCCAGCCGGGATGGAGAAGCTGAGTAGCGGGTGGAGTCCCCGAAAATCTTCCGGTAGGAAGAAGCAGAGTAGATGTCTGATCCGTAGCTCATCTTGGCGTTTAAAGACAAGGAGCAGAATACAGGCGGCGTCTCCTTTATATAGCAGGACCGTCCCAATCAATAATTTATCCGAGCTGCTCCTAGCTTTTAACTGCAGATATTCAGATGTACTGACTCCGATGATATAAAGAAAATAAGAGGAACTATACGTTGCCTTTTAACTTCTGAAAGGTTTTAGGCTAGTGAGTGGTTTTCTCATTAAGTCTGTCTGACAGTTCAGATCGGTTGCAGCTCACGGATGGAACTGTCCTTTTTGGCGCAGTGCTGATGTCACCAAAATGTTATCATTTGCTCACTCATCTCTGACAAGAAAACAGAACACACCTTTATCAAGGGTACACACCACAAACTTGATGATAGAAGACACAAAAAAAAGAAATAAAAAAATCTTCACAACTGTAAAGAAACAGGAAAAATGAACACAAATAGAACACAGCAAGTATACAGGACTAGTTTCTCTGTTCCTATTTGTTTTGAGATTATCCGTGTTATCAAATGCAACAGGAACAAAATCTATACAAACTTAATGATCTTTATGAAGTCAGCAAGTCAATCAATAAACCACGGGTCTTTTATTTTAAATTTCAAAAAATACGTACCGGCTTCAATATATTTTGTACAATGCTATAAACTGAGTATTGCTCAGTATTGTATGGCTTGGACAGGGTATGGTGTTCACTAAATTTGGCCCTTTTTAATATAGCCGCATAAGATATGGCGATACAGTAGCCGTTATACACTACTGCCATCTTATGGCTGTATTGAGGTATCAACAGATTAAACAGTTTTTTTTGCGTGCTTTTATATCTTTATTTTAAAAATACGAATTTCATTAAGTTTAGGCTTTTTTTTGTAATGCACCACATAAACTTTACATAGGTAGGATGGAGCATAAACCTGGACTGAAAAACATTTTTCCAATATCCCATATAAAATTACATCAAAATTAACCTGTAAAATATATAATTTATAATTTAATTCATGTTTAGGGATCAGATCACGTAGCAATTTCTTCCTAAACTTTATTAACTAAACTTTGTATGTTTTTGTTAAAAATATCTCAGATAAATATTTAAGGCTATACTTGACCTACAGGACCTATAACCAAGGCAATTAACCAACAGATTGCACCAGGGTGCTATACTTGTATTCCCTTTTCTGTTCAATTCAATTCAATTTTATTTATGTAGTGCTTTACAAGGTTACATTGCTTTAAAGCAGCTTTACATAAAAAGCAAAGAATAATATTAAAACACAGAACAAATGTCAGACGGTAATAATGGTAATATTAATGGTTAATGGTAATATTGCAAATAGTATGTGTGAGATGTATAAGACTAATTAGGAATACTAGGTTTATAGTATGTTTATGAATAAAGGGTTGACTGAAACGATAAACCACAAAATGATTTAAGCAAGATATGCGTTCTAGCTTACATAGGGATGGCATATAATAGATAACATCTTATGGGATAGGGGTATAAGGAATTTGCAATAGTACCATGAACTACACACAACATGCAAAAGTAGAATACATACATACACAAAATATATACAATATAAATAATAGACGTTTACAATTTACAAAACCCTAGGCTAAGTTAGACACGAGTAGTCTCCCAGCAAGCAAGCCAACGGGGCAACAGTGGCAAGGAACCAAATTTCCAATTATGTATAGACGGAGAAAAAACCTTGGGAGAAGCCAGGCTCGACCGGGAGGCATGTAAAAGCTGCAATTTGTAACTGTCTTGGATATAAAGAGAGTTGATTATAATGATTTACAGTTATTTATTGATGAAAAACTGATGGTTCCAATTATATTTAATAATATGTCGGGCACTGAGAAATCCTGCCAACAGAAACAGTGAGGCATAATGTTAATAATTGCAGCCATGACATCACACTGCTGTGACTAAGCAGGGAACAAAATATCAAAACTAACTAAGCTAAAAGTAGGCATGTACAGTGCCTTGCAAAAGTATTCATACCCCTTTTTCACATTTTGTCACCTTTCAACCACAAACGTAAATGTATTTTGTTGAGATTTTATGTGATAGACCAACACAAAGTAGCACATAATTGTGAAGTGGAATAAAAATGATATACGGTTTTTAAAATTTTAAGCAAATAAAAATCTGAAAAGTGTGGCGTGCATTTGTATTCAGCCCCCTGTACTCTGATACCCCTAAATAAAATCCAGTGCAATCAATTGCCTTCAGAAGTCACCTAGTTACTCAATTAGTTAATAGAGTCCACCTGTGTTTAGTTTAGTCTCAGTATAAATACACCTGTTCTGCGAAGGCCTCAGTGGTTTGTTAGATAACTCTAGTGAACAAACAGCATCATGAAGACCAAGGAACTCACCAGATAGGTCATGGATAAAGTTTACATTTACATTTAGGCATTTGGCAGACGCTTTTATCCAAAGCGACTTACATTGCATTATACTACTCATTGATCACTATACATTGAGTATGTGCAATCCCTGGGATCGAACCCATGACCTTGGCATTGTTAACGCCATGCTCTAACCACTGAGCTACAGGAAAGCTATAATTTCAAAGGAGAAGTTCAAAGCAGGATTGGCTTTGAACATCTCAAGGACCACTGTGCAATCCATCATCCAAAAATGCCACAACTGCAAACCTACCAGGACATGGCCGTCCACCTAACCTGACAGACTGAGCAAGGAGAGCACTGGTCAGAGAAGCAGCCAAGAGGCCCATGGTCACTCTGGAGGAGCTGCATAAATCCACAGCTCAGGTGGGAGAATCTGTCCACAGGACAACTATATACCGTGTACTACACAAATCTGGCCTTTATGGAAGAGTGTCAAGAAGAAAGCCATTGTTAAAAGATAGACATAAGAAGTCCTCTTTGCAGTTTGCCACAAGCCATGTAGGGGACACAGCAAACATGTGGAAAAGGTGCTGTGGTCAGATGAGACCCAAGTTGAACATTTTGGCCTAAATGCAAAGCATTATGTGTGACAGAAAAGTAACACTGCTCTTCACCCTGAACACACCATCTCCAATGTGAAACATGGTGGTGGCAGCTGTGGGGATGCTTTTCTTTAGCAGGGACAGGGAAGCTGGTCAGAGTTGATGGAAAGATGGATGGAGCTAAATATAGGGTAATCCTGAAAGAAAACCTGTTGGAGGCTGCAAAAGACTTGAGACTGGGAAGGAGATTCACCTTCCAGCAAGACAATGACCAAACATACAGCCAGAGCTACAATGGAATGGTTTGAATCAAAGAATATTCATGTGTTAGAATGGTCCAGTCAAAGTCCAGACCTTAATCCCATTAAGCATCTGTGGCAAGACTTGAAAATTGCTGTTCACGGACGCTCCCCATCCAATCTGGCTGAGCTTGAACTTGTTTGCAAAGAAGAATGGGCAAAAATTTCATTCTCTAGATGTGCAAAGCTGGTAGAGACATACCCCAAAAGACTTGCAGCTGTAATTGCAGTGAAAGATGGCTCTACAAAGTATTGACGTGGGGGGCTGAATAAAAATGCACACTTTTCAGATTTTTATTTGCCATTACCATGTATAATTTTCGTTCTTCCACTTCACAATTATGTGCTACTTTGTTAAAAAACTTTTTTTGTGGTTTGTGGTTGTAATGTGACAAAATGTGGAAAAGGGTTCAAGGGTTATGAATACTTTTGCAAGGCACTGTATATAACAGTAGGTATAAGGAGGTCTATCAAATCCTGATGATCTGTCTTTCCATCCAGTCCCCCACCATCTGGTCTCAGAGTTTGGATCCAGCTGACTACAGGACATTGGGGAATGTAAGACAGACAGAATTACTGTGGAGCCAGTACATTTGTTCTTGTGGGAAGTGTCCCAGGTTCCGGTTTACCTAATTAATGCAGTCTAATAATCCCTTAAGGGATTTGAGTAATAAATCCATAGGACTATGTATAGGCTAGATTTAAGAGGTGGGTCTTTAGTAATGTGTCTGCCTCCCGGACAACACTGGGAAGACAACGTTTGGGTGCCAAATACGAGAAGGATCTACTACCACTTGTTTTCGAAATTCTGGGTAGTAACAGTCGGCTAGAATTTTTAGATCACAGTGAACGGGAAGGACTATAATAGGAGAGGAGCTCGTTTAAGTATTGAGGAGCTAAACCATTCAGGCAGCATTGATAGGCAGCCAGCGTAGTGTTGGCAAAACTTGGCTTACATGGTCATACTTGTTAGTTCTTGTTGAGAACTTTGGCTACTGCATTCTGAACCATCTGGAGTTTTTGAATTAATCTTGCAGGGCAGCCACCAATTAGGGCATTGGAATAATTTCAAAAGTCTTGATGTCATAAATGCATAAATTAATTTTTCTGTGTCTGGCTGTGAGAGCATGTGTCGAAGTTTTAATAGATGTTTACGCTGAAAAAAATGCAGTTTTACAAATATTGGAAATGTGGCTTTCAAAGGACAAATTGTTATCAAAAATGACACCATCATCAGCATAACAATGAAAACTAACTCCATGTCTCTTAATAATTGCTCCCAGAGGTAGCATGTACAGGGTGAAAAGGAGGGGGCCAAGCATTGAGCCCTGCGGTACTCCATATTGGACTTGTGACCAGTGTGACACATTTTCACTCACAGCAACAAATTGGAATAAAGATAAATATGATTTAAACCATGACGGTGCAGTTCCATTTATGGAGTTGCTCCTTGGGCAAGTTATGATGCACCATCTGATTTGTTTGTGTTGAAAGCAGTTGCATGTTTATGTTCCATTTTACGGGCTGCTATTTTCAGAGCGTGGGTATGCTCGTTATACAGCGTTGGACTACTGTCCCTTACCTTTTTTAACCATAGAGGAGCAACTATGTCTAAGGTGTTAAAAAATAGGGAGTTAACATTTTCTGTTGCACTGTCAAGGTTTTCAGAGTTATCCATTACGTTAAGGAATGAAGAATGTGCAGGTAGGTTTTTGATGAAAGAATCTTCAGTGGTAGAATTTATTGTTCTACAGTATTTTTATAGCAAGTAGCTGGTTTCGCAGTCATAGGTAAATGTATTTTACAGGACACCAGATAATGATATGAAACGTCTTCGCTCTGCTGCAGAATATTAATGTCATCAACATTTGTACCATAAGACAAGATTAAATCTAAAGTATGATTACTGTGATGAGTTGGTCCTGACATGTGTTGAGACACCAACAGTGTTCAAAAGTGGGTGTTAAAATCACCAACAATTAAGACTTGATCTGTGGCTAGTACTACTTCGAGAAAAACTAAAAATTCCTTGATAAAGTCTGTGTGGTACCCTGGTGGCTTGTAGATAGTAGAAATGACAAAGTCTGCTTATTTACCCCAGATGAAGTTATATTGAGCACCATTACTTCAAAAGAGTTTCAGATCTTTGGGTAGCTGTAAATGTATTCATATAAAGTGCAGCAACACCTCTCCCTTTGCCTTTTGGACGAGGCTCATGCTTTTAGCAGTAATTTTGGGGGATTGACTCATTTAATGTAATGTAATCGTCCCATTTTAGCCATGTTTCTGTCAAGCAGAGCACATCTAGGTTATTATCTGTGATCATATCATTAACAAAAGCGCTTTTGTAGAGAAAGCTGTAATATTCAGCAAGCCAAGCTTTATTAATTGTTTGTCTGTATTATGTATCTTTTTTATTTGTTTAACATTGATTAAATTGCCATATAATTGTTTACGGGGGATTTTGTATTTACCAGTCCGGGGGACAGACACAGTCTCTGTATTGTAATATTTAGGTGAATCTATGTGTTGCAAATTATGTGACATCTGTGACATGGGACTACTAGCAGACAGTTGGTTAAGCCAGTCCATCAGCTTCCTGACCTAGGCCCAGGTAGTAAAATATTAGTAGTATTAGTAAGACTATGTGGAAAATTTCTAGATAAGTGAGCAGCACCAGCCCTAGAGGGATGGAGGCCATCTCTTCTCAACTGGTCAGGTCTACCCCAAAAACATTTCCAAATTACCTATGTAACCTATATTGTTCTGTGAACACCACATAGACATAGAGACTGGTGCCGTCCATGTTTCGTACAATAGAATTTCCGATATCTAGGGCACTTTCAATAGGTGTCTCAGTGGGTGTCACAGGGTTGGGAGAACCTGTTTGTTTTGCCCTGCAACTATGCCGTCTCACAGTCACAAAGTTTCCCTGCTGCGGGGGATCTGCAACCGGAACCGAACAATGCATGGACCTAGTCGCAAAAGCCCTATCACTCTTACTATCCTCAAATAAGGTTTGGATGCGTGTCTCTAATTCTGAAATCTTCTCTGTCAGCCTAACAATTTCCTCTGGTGCCAGGGAAGGAGCATTCTCGGTTCACTTATTTTGTCGTAGCAACGACATATTAATTCATGGGAACATGATACTATGTTGAGGCCACAACATATTAACTTGTGGGAACGTGATAATCCAACATCCTTTCTTGTGGCCACAACTTCTTATGTTGAGGGAACAATATCTATTTCTCGTGGCCACAACTTCTTATGTTGAGGGAACAACATTCTTCAATGTAACAGACGACCGCCAGCGCCTCAATATTTCTTCCTGAAGACGAAGTTTGTCAGTGCTGCATGGTCAGTCAGATTGTACGATAGCCTGTCCTAGGAACCAAAGATGTTGCACACAGGAAGACAGTTTGGTAAATGCTCATCTCTGCGCGCTATATTTTCCCTACATTTATTGCATGTAAAACATTTAGCGCTGACAGATCAGATGCTATGACTCGACATGTTTTATAAGTTATTCCTACTTCCCGCAGTTGTTTGATAAACTCGAGCAGATAAAAAACCCAGGGGATGAAGACAGTAAACACAGAAGACAGCTGACCAGTTAGTGTGGTGCTAACCATCTAATTTATCTAATTAATTTAATATGATGTAAACAATACACAAAGCATTTATGTTTTGACACCAAAAGTAATGAGAAAAAAAGAGTAGTGAGAAAAGAGAATCAGAGCAAGGCTAAACAGAGGCACAAACACAAACCACCTGCAGCAAGGCAGATTCTAACTTGGTAATACTTCACTTGCACGGGACATAACATTAAATTGGTTTTGATTTGATTCAGGCGTGTCTTTGACAGACAGAAGTCTACAGTGGAGTTGCGATGATGGGCAGCCAACATCAAAGGTGTGTAATATGCAATATGCAGTATATTATGCAATAGATACTGCAATACACAGTAGACCATGCACATAAACATCTGAAACATTATACCCATATAGTTTAACTCAGGCTATAATATTTTGATATAATATTATGATATATATGTCTGTTTTAAAATTTCTAATAAAAATTGGAAACAAATACAGAAATAACTAAATAAGGCTAACACTTCTGGAACACACAGGCTAACAATTCTGGAAAGTATGTGTAGTGTTTCATAACAGATAATGTGTGTTTACGCATGTGTAATTGTGGATTAAAGTAGGCTTATACACCATCAGGTCTGGTTCTCTGTTACCTTTATTGAAAACCATTATTATCTAGAGTTACATTTATCTTTGAATGCCTTGGTGGTATAAGCTGATTGGTAAAGATACTCCAGGACAGTGTGCTGGGGGTGGCTAGAGATGTGAATGCTTAATATACATATTGAAAGCATATTCACAACATTTCGTTTAGCTGTATTTTAGTGCAGAATTACTTGCCGAAAGGTTATAACAGACCAAACACATCTTTCTTTTGTTTAACATAATAATAACTGAGTAAATAATGAAGAAGAGCCAAATATATTATCAAGAGCCAAATAACCACTTTTAATATAAAAGCCAAAACAACCAAGTCAAATAATCCTGTAAACCGTGACCTGTCGGTAGACCAAATACCTTCAAGGGACTGCAGTCCCCCTTTTACATTCTGCCCTGTCTGATGCGATGATAGGATTTGCTCCACCTCCCCTAGATGTAAGCAGCACAAGCACCGCCTCGTCCTGCCCCTCAACAACTGCTTACAGCGCGGTTATGAAAAGACCAGCTTTTGATTCACATTAACAGTAAGACGTGCAGCTTCACTTGAGTATCATAGCTATTGAGAACTGATTTTCTCTTATTGATATTTCGCAAAGTGATCGCGGTTGTAAGCGCTGCCTGTGCACTTGAGTTTCCGTGCATTGACGAAAGGTGAGTGAGAGAATTATCGGCTGAACTTACAGCTGTAGTTGGTGTCAGTGGTTTGTTTGGAAGGCTCGTTTGAATGTCTCTTTGTAGATGTTTTTGCGTATAAAAAGGTCGGCGATGTTTGATATTATGCATGAAGCGTACGTTGATTTTTATCTCTGCGGTCTGATTTTAAAGCCAGGGTCTGATTTTAGTAAAAGAATGATATTTTTTGTCCGGAGCGTAGATAAACAAGATACCAATGGGATATCGAACACTGTAATCACATAACTTTAGGGAAATATATATCAAAAACTATCTATGTATTAAATACTATCTATGTATATTTTTATATCAAAATAATCTGGAACTGTACGAATCTGCTAGATCGAAAGCTCTGTATCAGCCATTTTTATGGGAAATTTAGTCTGTTTACTAGTCAGCGCGTATACCGTCCTTAGGGGAATTGTCTGTTTTTCAGCTGCCTTATGTGAATATGTGTAAAACGAGCATCTACGTATTGCAAGCCAACAAATGTTTTCGTTTCCAGTGTGACATCTGTAGGCAAGATGTTTTAAGGAGTTAATGATTACATCCAACATTTTAGAGCTATATTTTGTCTGTACAAAGTTTGAGGCAGATTTACTATTTAAGAACATCTATTTTGCACTGTCTGCAACCAAAATAGAGGCTGCTGCAAGAAAAGCTACCTGCTGCGAAGTTACAATTACCAAAACACCTTCAACTTATCCCACTTCTATGACAGCTGAACATCCTGTGCCACCAAAATATAAGAACGAAAGAATAACCTTTTCTTCTGCTTTCTCCAAAACACTTAAATGCAAATCAGCCAGCACCACAGCGAGCCATTGGCTGCTTGCTTGAGCTACATTTCTTTCGGCTTGCTTGAGTTTTAACCTACTTTTTTTGGAAGGAGGCCTATTTTTTTTCTCTTGTTTGTCCTAAAGGCCATGTCTGAATATTTGAGAAAAATAAAAGGGAGAATATGCCCAAAATATTACTGGTTATTAAACCTATTACAGAAGAGCAAACAAGATTTCATTGCCTAAAGTTTCTCATAACCACTTAGCATTGCAATCATAAAATAGAAGGCTGATGGGAAATTCTCCTTCCTTAGCCCCTAAGGTCCCCTGCTTGTTTATGCAAGTCAGCCTTTGTGAAGGCCATTGGCCCCAGTATGCTGACTCAACCTCTATTCAGTGTGTCACTTATCTTACATCAGTGGTTGGGAAGGTGCTTAAACTTTCTGTGTAATTCAGAGGGAAAAAAATATCTTGTGTTCTATTTTCTGGTTTCTTGTGTAGATTTTGATAATGTATGTGGATTTTCTATATAGGTTTATATATACACATCTTATTAATATTACTAATTTGGTAGCATATCACCTAGTAGAGTAGTTGTGTAGTGTTTCTTGTACAGTTTAGGTAAGCACCAAGGAAAGGATTACAAGACCAAAATTACAAGATGGAAATAGCCAGACTCGTTACACATTTCAAGGCATCACATTTGCCATTTTTAAATCACTCAGATAATGACATCAGTTAGTTGTTATTCATGTTTTCCTTGATTTGGCCTGATGCAATTACTAAGGTAAAGTAAGAAGTTGTGTCCTGACTGGTGGATAGGATCTAAACTTAATAATCCAATCTAAATAGTACAAAGCATATTTCCCCTAATAGCTTTTTAAAGGGATCTATATATATACAAGAAAATATACAAGAAAAAATACAGAACTGTATGTTGGCTAACCTGTGAACAAACGATATTACATATTACATATTACAAATTACATATTACAATGTACTGCACTATATGTACAATATAAAAATATTTATTTTTCATCTATTTTGTAGACAGTTTTTTAGTTTAGTTTAGTTTTCAGTTTTTTATCTGTATTTTCTTTTACAGACTCAGATATCGAATTTACGGATTTAATCATGACAACATCATGGAGCGATCGACTTCAGGACTATGCAGACCTCCCGGCAAACATGGATGGCCTGGCTATGAAAAAATACAGAAGAGAGGCCTACCATAGGTATACCATCAGAATAAACTGGCTGTGTAATGGCTGTGTTTACAGTTGTCTTGAAAAATGTCCAACATGGATTTGACAGTGTGCCTGTATAGTACAGAGAAGACTGTTTAGGTGTGGTAGACCAGATATATTTGTAATATTTACACATGTACTTGCATTTTTTATATTTAGAGCATCATGTTTGCAGTCCAAACATTTAAAATTTAAAATAGCTCTATGAGTCTCAGAGTTCAGAACATTTTTCACTGAAGTGAAGGTGACCTATTCGTCAGAATATGGTAACCCATACCTGAAATGTGACCTCTGCATTTAACCCATCACTGGTGAGGAGTAAACACACACTGCAAGTCGTGAGCATGCACACACCCTGAGCAGTGGGAGCACGTTACTGCACCCGGAGAGCAATTGGGGGTTAGGTGCCTTGCTCAAGGGCACTTCAGTTGCAACCCCCCAGTGCTGGAATCAAACCAGCAACCTTCTAATTACTTGCCCAACTCACTAACCAGTACACCACAACTGCCACACAGTGTGTTGTATAAGCACATACCCCATATTTTTGCATTTTTATACCATGTTAGAAAATGTATGAGTGTTTAGGTGGTGGCAACCTCTCTGTAAATTGGGATTTTAATCTATCTAAGCTATGTACAGCTGCTTTGAAGCAATGTAACATTGTAAAAAGCGCTATATAAATAAAATTGAATTGAATTGAATTAATTATAGACCAAACCATGCAGCTACGGAACGACATACTGGAATTGGCACAACAGAACAAGTGACTTTAAACTTAGGAGCTTGTGCAGTTGTTGACCCCAAAAATTGAGTTTGTGTGGAGAACTGCCATGCATTTACATTATGCAATCATTAGACAAGAAAAGTGCTGTTGGGTTCTTTGGCATCCGCACATATCTTTAGATCATGCGTGACTTTCATAAATTCAACTAGAGGCCATGTCTGTGATAGGTCTGAGTTTACCCTTTCTACTTCATATAAACTTTGACCTAACATTTCACTGTACTGAAGCCACAATCTCACTGTCTGTTTCCATTACCTAGATAAGTACAGATAAGGAAAAGTAAATGTGAGTGTCATGGTAGGAATTCCACAGTCCACTGTACAGTCTAGCTGAGATCCAAAGGCAATAGTCTTTTGTGGTGTGTGATGTCCCACCCTTTGCCAGCTCTGTAAAGCTTCAAAGTGGAATTCAGCCTTTTAATCTCCTTAAGCTCCAGAATATACAAAATAGAAACAAGATTATGTCCCCGAAGTACTCTATATTAATGCCACAAAGTGTGTGTCCCTCATTGTGGCGTAGCCTATTACACAGCAGAGCAGCCATGAGGTTCCATTTGAGATACAAGAGTAATCTGTTTATCAGCTGTCTCTAAATAGTGATTCGCACTGTTGCCTCGTCGCTCTCGTCTGGTTCTTCCTACTGCCTACTTGATTGTTCTAGATGTCTTTAAAGAGAAGCAAACAACCCCCAGCTTAACAACGGACACAACAACAGAGAATGCTATAGAACTGGCACAATCATTTTTGCAACAAGTCAGAAATTCAATGGCAAGAAAGCATAGAGAGGGGGCTATTGTTTGAGCTGGGGGGTAATAGTATGACCTGGGAAATAGGCTTGACAGTTCAGCCATAACAGTGACATCCACTCTCAGAATGCAGTGCGTGTTGCCTACCTGGCAAAGAGAATCATGGGACGTAGTCCAGTGTTACGCAACAAGGTAGGATTGATCAAAGTAGTTTTACCAGAAGTTGTTTGGTAGCAATGTTTCTCTTTTTACATTGTAGATTTAATATTTACATTTTAATTTAAATTGTTTTAAAAGCAAACTACTTGGCACTGATGACAATTTAAATTTTCTGCTTTTCCCTCTTGATTTGTACAGTAGTAATAATATTTTGCTTAAAATACATCCAGCTGCTGTGTGTGAGTTTACATTTGGTTGTTGGATGATGAAACTGTTTGTTGATGCAATATAAACTTTAAAGCTAGTTTAAAGCTACCTATTATAGATGATGTGAAGCCACATAGACAAATATCATTGTTTATCTGAGTTATCTGTGTCAGTATTAGGTTATAGGAAGTGCCAGCACAGGGTGTGATTTAGAATTCCCCTTTGTGTCCCTGTCTTGGCATTAGACAAACTGTCAATATATTTAATAAATGCTGATTACGTTGATTACGTCACTATGCAGGCCGTGTTACAGGGATTACGAGTTTATTTATTCTGTGGATCTCTTTACTGTTGTCAAGTAAATCTTTTTGCCATAGGCCTTTATAACTTTCTTTGATCTTCTTATCTTACCAAAATGCATATTTTTTAAAAGGGGTATTTTGGGTTTTCTGATTACAATGTGAGTGGATGGTGACTGCCTTTAAAAGGACGCAAAAGCATTAAAAAACGTAATGTGAATCGTACCATATATTACAAGTGTTCTGACAGCATTTAAATAAGTTTGATGAAAGACAAACTAAAATATAATCTATTATTTTATAAGTTTTTATAAGTCTTGACCTGTGCCTTTTCGTGCAAGAGCGTACACAAACAATGCAGTTCATTTCTTGACTCTCCTGTTGTGGGTGTTGCTGTTGTTCTGGTTGTTGAGCATAATTTAAAAGTAAACACTCTGAAACCACATTAACAATGCAGTTCTAACACATAGAATGTACGCACAGAGAGTAAACCCCTTCCCTATGCCGTCAGGACATTTGACGTACATGGCAGTAATATTTATTATTTTATAACATTTTCCGTCCATTTAAGAAGTTGTTCACCATCCTCTCCCATTGTAAAACCCGACACCCAAAATAGTCTGCAGTTTTGTCTGTCATCAGAGAGATTAATTACATGAAGGTAAGTAAATAATGAATATGTTATATGTTACATTTTTTGTTTGGTTACTGCTATAGTATTACAAACAAACACACTTCTGACTATCACCTTTTTCCCCAGAGTGTTTGTGAACAGAAGTTTGGCCATGGAAAAGATCAAATGCTTTGGATTTGATATGGATTACACGTTAGCAGGTAAGATGTCCCCTGCTTATTACTTTATGGAGGTTTTGAGTTTTCTGTTTTGCCAAAACCTTAAAGATCTGTCCCTATGTTTGGGCATCTCTTAGTGTCCCAAAGAAGGCAGCAACACTTATGCGCAGAATCTCAGGGTAAACATACAGTAGCATTCCTGGGTATATTTAGTCACTCCTCGTCTGGTTCTGGGATCTGGAAAAGCAAGGTGATGTCTGAGTACAAAAATGCTCTATTTTATGTGATCTCAGTTTAGAGTAAACATGATGCCTTGTTGGCCAAGCTTGTGCTTTTGAAAAATCTGTTTGTTGAAAAGACCATCAACAAAACTAGGCCACCTAATTTACAGCATAATGTATTTATGTAATTTGGGTCAGCCAAACACCTGAAATACAAGAAGGTTCAGTGCTTATGGTGCAACAGTTTAAGATGAACCAGATGCATTAGGATTCTGAAATCCCTTTTCTTTCTGTTATTGGTCCCAAGCACTCAGCTGCTAGTGGTGGATAATATCCCACTAAATAACCCACTAAATCTGGGCTGTGAGCCCTGAGAAAGCAGGTCAGTTCTTTGACAGTTCAGAATTTATGACTCTTAGGAGGTGGATAGCATTCACCATTGCCAGCAGCTAATGTGACTTAAGCAGAATTCTGCGAGCACTGTTGACATCATCTTCTTTACAGCTGGCCATAACCATGTGCAAATGTTTACAAGTATGAACTATATATTTTTTTCTAGCTGGTGGATCAGGTTGCAACCACAGAGTTCAAGGGGTCTTCACAAATCAAAACCGAGTCAAAAACAGGAAATGACTGAATAGTCTTTGGCCAATGTTTGTTTCAAATTCTGTCCAGGGACGACAGTAAAGCATTACACTAAACCATACAGGGGTTTTAAACAATTCTACAGCACATTAATAGATCCAAGCCCTGAATAATAATTCCTGTTGCTTATTAAATACATTCCCTAACCAAATCCCCTTTGTGATTGTGACCAGCCTGCAAGATAGTTCCCTTGCATGTGTATTGTTGAATGCTATGGCACAAGCTCTCTATTTAAGCTTGGTGTTGACAACCCTTCAGTCTGACAGTCCATTAAATCACATAGGAAACCTGTCACCTTTGCATTATCTAGCTAAGAAAAATAAAGACAAAAATAAAAAATAAAGACGCTAAATACAGAACAGTATAAAGTCAAGGCGATCTTGAAGAGGAGGTGACTTGGGGTTGTGAGGGCAGGAGTTTGTTTACCTTGCACGAATTTCATTTTCTGGCTAAAGGTAATCTGAGCCATGAACTCCAATCAGGCATCATACCCTCTGCTGACCACTTGTAAATGTTTGCTTGTGCAGTGTGATTATCTGTCTAGGAGTGTGTTTGGTTGTGCATGAGGAAACAGATCTTCATGGCCTAGCTAACTTACAGACTTTTATAGCATTCAGCTGTCAAAATAAAAATGAGAAAAATAAGTTGTGTACAGGACGAGAAGCACTTAAAACAACATGCAGGCCATCACAGAAATTGCTTTACTGTCAGCTGATTGCATCATCATTATCTGCTAACTGTCAATTTATCACAACACTGAACGTGAAAGATTGGACAAATTTTGTGCATGACATGTGATTAAGATATAATTTAGCATGTTGTATTCATAATACCTTCATCAGTCATTTAGGAGATTAAAGTTCTCTGATGGCAGCTTAAAATTTGTGATGATAAAGAAGATGTGTGCTGCTCAATAAAGCTAATATTTCTGCTGACAAAATGCTTTATTTATCTTAACTAAGGTGTATCCTTTTGTTGGATTTCTGACCAGCTAAACCAGCTGCACAACAGCTTCAGGCTGTTTTAGCAGGCATGTAAATCTAATCAATAGCAATAAAATAACTGTTTATGTCTGTGGAAACAGATTTGTCACATGTGGATCAAGTTGGCTAGTGGATGATATAATTTTGACGAGGCCCTTAAACACTACTCTCTGTAGCGGTGAAACAGTAAGGTCCTAACATTTGTGGTTCATGTTTGCTGATTTTCACAGCATTATAGTTTTTTCCAAAATTGCTTTAATGCCAATAGTCACGATTTCACTTGACCCTCTCAGTCCCTTACCCCATTTTTATGTATGCCACGTATAATGTTTCAAAGAGTTTTGTTGGCAGGCTGCAGTTAAACTGACACAAACATTCCCCTTTCAGCCTAGCAGTAGTATGCTAGCTCAGAGCCAACATTGTCCAAGGTCAACACTGGTATATGCAGTTAACCAAAGAGTGATGATGGGAGTAGTGACTGAGAGGGGAAAAGAGGCTCAAAATAGGTTTCTCTGTAGCTTCATGGAACAAAGTGATGAGAAGAGAGAGCCAGAGAGAAGGGGTTGGGTTTATGTACAGCTGCTATTTGAGGGTAGGAATCTGGCCTGAGTTAGTGACTCTGTTGTAGTTTGCTTGTGAGCAAAGCATGCAGTTCTTGCAGAGCAAAGTATGTGAGTATGCAGTTCTAACCAGGAATCTGTGGGGAACCTCTAAACCACCTGCCCCTCAACAGCTTGTCTGTCACATCTGGGGCACAACAGATCACTGGATGGACATTTATGCAGTTTTAATGTCTCACATAGCTCACAGATTTCACAAGTTATGATGGTTACTGTGGTTTAGGACAGAAGTCTTCTACACTTCACCCAAAAATAAAAATGTAGTAATTATTTACACATTGTGTCATTTAAACACTGTATGGCTTTCTTTGTTTTCTTTGTCCAAAATTGAGAACTCCAAAACCATAGCAATGGGTTGGTTAAAAACAAACATATATGTGTGTGTGTATATATATATATATATATACACACATACACACAATATATAAACAAGTCACTAAATGTAAGGGGGAGATCTTATTATCCAAAAAAGGGTCTTTGTCCTACAATAATATAATGTAAAAGTGCTTAGAAAATTGCTTTAACAGACAAAGAAAACAAAAACTCTCCACAGAGAAGTGTTCTGCAACAGGTTAAAGCTTCTCTCACAGAGAGCTTGTCCTGACAAACAAAGTGTAAAATGAGTAATCGCAAGCCTGATGTAGACAAACAGCATTTCCTCAAAAACGCAGTGTCAAACATGTCTCAACCTCAACCATTTGCAGGGGATCCTAAGGCACTGCTTTGCTTCTCATTACCCATTCTAAAGAGATCCCTCTAGGTTTCTGCCCTTTGACCTGCCGTTGCATCAACAACAAGCATAACACATTCCCACCTCTTCCATAACAACCCGTAACATGAGCTGAAGTGTCTTTACACAGTTCTGTCACCCCCAGCTTTGCTGAGGCTGTTGTTGTTCTGTACGTGTCTATCTTATTTTGATTTCTCCTTCAGTTGGATGCCAATGTGTAATAACAGATATAGGGCTTAAACAGAATTTATTTTGTTGCCGACATGCCATCCAAATCCCTCAGCACAGGCTTGATGCCTGACTGGGTTTACATCCTTAAAGGCAAGTGGGTCCAATTTCACACTGGGTTAGATCACAGGACATATAGGGCTTGCTAAGCCTTTGTAATGTGAATGTCCTAGTACCCTTGCCTTGTCGATTGGGTGGACACGTATCACAGGTGCTGTTCTAGAGAGTGTCTTTAAATATACTTACTGCACCATGAACATGTTTTTTGTTTTATTTTTGGTGTGTAGTTTATGGAAATGGAAAACAAAATGTCTAGATCCGTAATCTTAGAGGCTGTTAGGATGAACTATTAAAAATGTTAAAGGTGTTCTCCTATACAACTACAGGCTTTTTTGGACAGGATTATTTTTTAGGAGTAGTGTTGTCACAAAACCAAAATTATGACTTTGGTTTAGTACCTGTATAAAATATTTAGATACCAACACGAAACCGATACCATGGCAAAAAACTAAAACAAAAAAAGTAATTAATAGGTGACTGTATACATGGAATGTAAAATTCTGTTTTATGTGAATCATTCCCAAAACGGTGTGAGAACTAAGTCGGCAATTTCTTTGCCCAAGTTTTATTATAAAAAAATAATGAAATAATTTCAGAGATAAAGGCGTTTATGTTTTCTGTTCTTTGGTTGTAAAATAACTTCAGAATGCTAAACTACACATTTTATAATGCAAAGTGACAATGGGGGCGTTGCCACTTGCAGTTTATAGACCTTCTCATTCTAGTGTTTAATGCTGAGGAGGACTTCAGCCTAGAAAGGACTGCTCTAGGAAGGATGCAGCCTTACGTTTGAGAAGCACCCCATGGAAACAGCAGCGCATATGAGAGGAAAGAAAGTTTGACACGCCCTTTTAACAGCAGGGTATCGCTGTACTTTTCTAGCATCTGTACGCCATGCAACATTATTTGGGACATTTGTCTGTAAAGTAATCATGGATGTCTTAACTCAATGTTTATTGTCTATCTGCCCAGGATAAATAATGCCCTTAAAAATAATTGAGATGTGCCTACTGCCTTTTTGCATTGCAGTCACATGTAACTAACATTTAAAAATGTATTTCGGTGCTAATTTAACATATGAACAGAACTGTTGACATTAGTGAGCCTGTAATACTGTATTATACGATGTAATATCTAAAATGCCAGGGTCCAGACAAGACAGACACCTCATTGTGTAATACAAATGCAGCATGGAAAAAAAGTCAAGAGATGATCACTGAGATGATTGATTCAAAGAGGATTGAAATGAAAGAGTAGCTTATATTATATTATTATATATATATATATATATATATATATATATATATANATTGATTCAAAGAGGATTGAAATGAAATATATATATATATATATATATAGCTTATATTACAGTATGCACACTAATGTGCCATTTTAGTTTTGTATTCCCAAAGAATGTATACACCATTGCTCTGAGGTACTTTTCATTTCTTTTTAGTATTAATGAGTCTGTCAGCAATTTTAACTTAATGTTTTATCTTATAATCTTAATATTGTTTTTAATGTTTAAATAGTGTGAGTTAGGAGGCAGGACTATCTTCTTTCTGAACAATTAAACAAAGGATAGAGTGGTACAAGTGTTTTGTAACAGAGAAATCTGTTTTGAAACAGTCATTCTATTTGCAATTTTGTTTGGTGCCGCTTGCGGTACAGAAATTACACAGCTTTTTTCATCAAAAAGGAACAAAAGTTAGTTAATAATAATTCTAAAAGTAACTTGCAATTTTATGTTTCAAAAGAGACTGCAAAAGAGGGAAAAGCTACAGATTGCAGCTTTAAAATCAAAACGTAACTACATAAGACACATTGTGATGCACCTTATGTAGTACTATGTAATTGAAGTGTCTGTAATATTAGTCTGTTCATTTTCTTTGTGCTTTTTTTAATATGCTTAACTAAACATATATCTTTCTATAGTATACAAATCACCTGAATATGAGTCATTGGGCTTCGATCTGACTGTGGAGCGGCTGGTGTCCATTGGTTACCCACAGGAGCTGCTTGGCTTTGTATATGACCCCACTTTTCCTACTAGGTGATGCACTGTCTTCGCTAGACTATTGCTTTGAGGCAACTATGAGTACCAAACTGACAAAACTATACTTTGGTGTCATATTTTTAGTAAACTAAAACTTTTAACCCCTTAATATCCTGTCTCACAGAGGTCTGGTCTTTGACACCATGTATGGCAACCTACTAAAAGTGGATGCTTATGGAAATATCCTGGTTTGTGTCCATGGCTTTAACTTCCTGCGTGGGTGAGTAATCCTGCCGTCTCTATCTAGCCTTGCCTGGATGGCTTGGTTACTGATCCCTGATTAAACCTGTGGAGTATGTGCTCATAATGTTCCTGTGCTCCCTGCCAGCCCTGACATCCGAGAGCTCTACCCCAACAAGTTTATCCAGCGTGATGACACAGAACGCTTCTACATCCTTAACACACTCTTTAACCTTCCAGGTAGGCAGTTTATCACTGTCTCATATCGCTGTCACTGGCTGCCACTCACATACACAATTACAATGGCTTATTTTAAACAAAGTTTGACCTTGTTTTAGTGAAATAATTATTTGACAGGTTTGATTGACTTGTTTTTCTCTCTCTATGCAGAAACATACCTCTTAGCCTGCCTGGTTGACTTCTTCTCAAACTGCGACCGATACTCCAGGTAGGAGTTCCATTGACAAAGATTGTATAACTTTGTTGCCCTGGACAGTGCATACAGACATACCAGTGATTCATACTAAATATCAAATACTGTGGGTGAGGACTATTTGACCAGCTATTTGACCTCAATATCAGTTCACCAGCATGCAGTTACTACTTGATAAGAAAATCTTAATACAGCATAAAAATTTACAACATGCTGTAAAACAAGATGACACAAGATGTTGTTTCTTTTAACTACATTCTTGCATGGACATAATCCACTTACTGTATCTTGCTAATGACTAATTATAGTGCATGGATATTGCACTAAAATAAATAAATAAATAAATATCTATGAAACGTAATCTTAGGCAGCATGGAAGTAAGTCTGCTCATGCTCTAGGGGAAAACCACCAGCCTGTTTTAGTCTGGATACAGTCTGTGTAGTCTGTGATTGTTTTGGTATGGATGCATGTCCTCTGAAACACCTGTTGGTCCTTTTAGGGGGAGAGAGCTTTCCTGTTTGGCTCGGACTACCTCAAACAAGGGAAGACTGTCCCATTTAAACATGTCTGTCTGTGGATAAAGTGTGTCAGGGCTGGTTCTGGTCGTCTTACTGTGCTGTCTCTTTCTTCTTTCTAAACTTATAGCTGTGAAACTGGCTTTAAGGATGGAGATCTCTTTATGTCTTTCAAAAGCATGTTCCAAGATGTTCGAGATGCTGTAGACTGGGTACACTTTAAGGTAAAAGGACGTTTATGGTTCTTTGTTTCTGTTTTTATCTTTGAAGTCAGAGCAATTCATATTAAGCTGTGTATATATTGGTAGCAAGTTGATATAAACAGTGATCCACTAGGAATGAATTGTGAATGCTGATTGTACTGTTGATTTGCCTTTCTGGCCGCATTGATCGTACTGAGTTGTAGGAGATACGACAGACTACTGCAATCTGGCAACCATCACTGGGACTGTACAGCATCGTCTAGATATATTCATGGTCATCATATAATGATTTACGATTTACTGAATTACTAAAATGTAATCAAACATGTTTTTAAAATACAATTTATCAATTTATTACAAATGTTATCCTGCTGGATTCTGTGCACAGGGGCAAAAGATACATATTGACAGATACAAAGCATGTATTATTTAAATACTCATGGCACAGCACTATTTCAACACATTTAGTGCTGGAAAAGCTCATTAGTAAACAAGCCAAGTTTTTCTGCTTAAATACTGCACGCACATGGTAATTGGTGACCGCGGCGGTTATTAATTAAAATAGATTTATGTTACAGAGCAATACCTTCCTGTCAATTTTATTTCTATTCTTAGGGAACATTGAAGGAGAAGACAGTGGAAAACCTGGAGAAGTATGTTGTGAAAGATGTAAGTTTGTCTTCGTTTGAATTTCTGATCTTACTGTGTTACAATGTTGTGTTCGATTTTGCATGATAAATGTTTAAAGAGTAATTCTATGAATAACTTTTTATTTTAAGGGAAAATTGCCATTGCTTTTGAGCCGCATGAATGAAGTTGCCAAAGTGTTCTTGGCCACCAACAGTGACTACAAATACACAGATGTGAGTTTACTGATGCAAACATGCAATTAGCCAACGCAAATTTAAATAATAAAATTCAGATACTTATGTACACAAAGGCCCTGTTCACACCTGGTATTAAAATGTGTTTAGAGTTATCCAATTGTAAACTGTCAAATGAGACATTGCCGTTAACACCTAGCAGTGAAATGCATTTCTTGAAGAGAAACATCTCAGATTTCATGATTACATACATCACGTACTGTGTCAGTAGATTATTGTTGATAAAGAGTAAAAAAGTAAAGTAAAAAAGGCAAACGCTTTCCTCTAATTATGGTTATTTTAATCTAATTGCGAACGTGATGTTTTGAGCAGATTTCTCAGTAAAGAACCTGTATTAACTGAACTTCACTGGTTAAACATCAAATCAGTGTCATGCATGTTCTATGAATCGTATGTAATCAGGAAAGTGGTTCTGTGTGGTCACATGCCTTACTGATAGGATCACAAAAATCCTAGTGTAAATAGGGCAATAGTCTTCATTTGACCTATTTTACCTACTCTACAGTACTTGTTTCCAGAGTATGTGTGAGTGTAAAGATATAATTTTCAAAATCAATATTACCAATGCATCTGTCTTTTAATAAACCAAGCTTTTGTTTTATTTTGTTTTACAGAAAATTATGACATACTTGTTTGACTTCCCCCATGGTCCGAAGGTATTAGCATTTTCTCTCTGTAAACCTTTGCATAGAGTTTCCTGTGATTTATCAATGCTAATAATAATGTTTTGTGTCATAGCATGGCACTCCACACCGTCCGTGGCAGTCCTACTTTGACCTGATTTTAGTGGATGCTCGGAAGCCTTTATTCTTTGGAGAGGGCACAGTCCTAAGACAGGTGGATACGGTGAGTGCCTCAGACCTTCACTATGGCAAAAACAGAAGCACACTTTCAATATCAGCAGGTGTAGAACTGCACATTCATTATGTTCTGCTGAACATGACCACACAGAGGAAAAGTCAGCAATGAGTATTGATTGATCACACTGAGGTCTGCTGAGGATGTTCGAAAAGTGAATTTGCTACATAATTTATTTTAAAGAGATGTTTGTGAAAGCAGTTATTCATCAGTTGATAAGGAAAAATTACTATATATATATATAAAAAACTAGCCATATATATGTTCTACGTTCTATATGTAGTCATGCACTATAACAATGCATACAAATAAACAATGCTATCAGCAGGCACGTTTAAGTTTTTAGTGAATTCCCCACTAAATGTTAATCAGACAGTCAGGATGTCTAAATATTAATTAATGCATTCTCTCCATAGACCACAGGCCGACTGAAAATAGGAACATACACTGGACCTCTGCAACATGGCATTGTCTACTCTGGAGGTGCTGGAAATGTTTTGGACTATTTGTTTTATAGTATGCAACAGAAAAATATTTTTGTTAAATAATTTACTGTCACACTTGGAATATGCGTATTAATTGGGCTTTAAAGTGAAGGTGTGTGACTGTCACACCTTCACTTTAAAGCTCAATTAATATGCAATTCAATTAATTGTGAGAACATACTCTAAACATTGATCATGTCACTAAAATAATGTGAAAATGAGACTTCCTTAAGATGTTATTATTTCTGCCCAGGTTCCTCTGACATTGTGTGCGACCTGCTCGGAGCAAAAGGGAAGGATATTGTTTACATTGGGGATCATATTTTTGGGGATATCCTTAAGTCCAAGAAGCGCCAAGGCTGGCGGACTTTCTTGGTCATTCCTGAACTGGCTCAAGAACTGCACGTGTGGACAGATAAAAGCTGTAAGTATCTTCATAGGGGCAGGATAGGAGCATGAATTGGTCTCCGGCCTGTAAATATTTATTTAATTTGCCATCAATATTTTTGGGTGACAGCAAGCAGTGTGTCGCTGTGTGCCAAAAGTGAAAAGAGCGAATATGGCTGCAAATAGACAAACAAAATCGAGAAAGTGTGCTGATAATCTGTTAAGCAGCAGACTTGTTACAATATAGGCTTTAAGCAACAAGGGGCCATACAACTCCAAAAAAAAAAATATAAAAATGTAGTTTCACATACAATGACAGGTACAATAAGCAGTAAGTCCCCATTCAGTATGTGTGTCTAAATCCAGAGTTAGACAGTTCATATCTACACTTTTAGATCATTTGAGGTCTGTTCTGTGTAGATTAATTAGCATTTGAATATAAATGTGACCTAATTCCCCATCATGTAAATTAGATTAATAAATTAATGAATTAAATTGCAATGGGAAAAAGGCCTTTTTACACACAACTAAATGGAGAAAGGAATGCACAGACAGAGAAAAAGAGGCTGAAATAAAACTGTAGTTTCACATACAATGACAGGTACAATAAGCAGTAAGTCCCCATTCAGTATGTGTGTCTAAATCCAGAGAAAAAGAGGCTGAGGGGGAAAACAGAGATGTTTGCACCTGAAAGGGTAAGAAAAGAGATGTGAAACCCAGCATGAACCGGTTCTGCTTTCTCATTAACAGCTCTGTTTGAAGAACTGCAGGGCTTGGACATTTTCTTGGCAGAACTATACAAGTAAGTAAAGCTGTCGCTGTGCACCTGAATGTGTGTACACTTGTGTGTGTGGCAGTCCTTATAACTTCAAGGGTACAGAGTGAGAGAATTAATTTGCATGTTTATTTGTAAACTCAATGGCCTCTAAATCTCTGGTCTTACAATCTCACTCCTGTCCTAATTTTATTTAATTTTTTTTTCTGTAGGCATCTGGACAGCAGCAGCAATGAGAGGCCAGATATCAGTGCTATTCAGAGAAGAATGAAGGTACACACACCCACATTACTAACATTCCCATTAAGGTCTGTCTCCACTAAATATAAAAAGCTGCAATTTAAGCTTTTAGTTATTAGTTCTTTTACATTTAATAGCTATTTCAGCTGTTTAAATTGTTAGTGTACATTAACCAAGTGCTCTGTCTTCTATTTCTAAGTTTAGTTTGAAGTAATGTTTTTGAAGTTTATCTCAAGGATTATTCAGTCTTGGGCCTGAATGCTTTTGTGTGGAATGCTTTTGATTATCACAGTCATTTAGAGTCATCCCGTAGCTTCTATAAATCAACGAGAAATGTATTTGCAGTAAATATGCTCATAATGGCAGCTTCTAATTTAAATTATTGTAATCAACAGCATGCCACAGATGCTGTTTATAGACATTAAAATAAAAATAACCTGGAATGTTCCTTTGGGTGGCCAAGCCCAAGAAGTGTTGTAATAGTACATATGATGTACATGTTTATTCATTATTCTGTCTGTGTATCTTGGCTCATTAGAAAGTGACTCACGACATGGACATGTGCTATGGAATGATGGGTAGTCTGTTCCGCAGTGGCTCTCGGCAGACTCTGTTTGCATCGCAGGTTATGCGTTATGCTGACCTGTACGCTGCCTCATTCATCAATCTGCTTTACTACCCATTCAGCTATCTGTTCCGAGCTGCCCATGTACTGGTGAGACCACACTTCCATAACAAGCACATCCACACCCACAAACACAGTTTCAACAATACCAATATCATTGAGACTATTTTCAATACTACAGCAAAAAACTAATTTGCTTTGGAATACACACAGCTTTCTTTGTAAGGTATTATACAATATTAACACAAATATTAACAAATTAAACTTTTGTGGTATCTTTGTAGCATTTTTATACTGAAGTTAATGTTGCTTCAGGCTTTACAAGTTATGTATGTAGACGTCAGTCAGTATGATAAACAATAACAACATCGCAGACAGCGGTGGATCTGTTAGTCTACATTTAAACTACAAAGACTAATGTACAGATCTGATCTGATTTGCCACACATTCGATTTTGTTGTCATTCCTGTTTACATTCATTCAGGACAAAATTAATGCTAGGCACAACACTCTTAAGACATACTGACATATATATTTTGGCAAAACAACTGCCTGTCAGTCCAAAGGGACTAAATTTAGGCAGTACTACCAATACTGTAAAAGGTTAGTATCGTTAAATCATCAAAAACTTAATTAGTGTTAAAGAACCAGTACTTGTGACGTTCCTACTCAAACACATTCCATCCCACCCAAAATCACATACCAACACACCTATACACACCCACAATTCTCCTGCTAACCTTGTTTTCACTTCTGAGTGGTAGAAGATTAAAATCAAACAACAGGGATGACAGATATTGTTACTCCTGTTGTTTTGACCCATTTTATATTAGATGTCTTCGGCGATTATGTATTTACAGTGCCTTGCAAAAGTATTCATACCCCTTAAACTTTTTCACATTTTGTTACCTTACAACCACAAACTTGTAAATTGTATTTTATTGAGATTTTATGTGATAGACCAACACAAAGTAGCATATAATTGTAAAGTGGAATGAAAATGATATACGGTTTTTAAAATTTTAATCAAATAAAAATCTGAAAAGAGTAGCGTGCTCTTGTATTCAGCCCCCTGTACTCTGATACCCCTAAATAAAATCCAGTGCAATCAATTGCCTTCAGAAGTCACCTAATTAGTTAATGTAGTCCACCTGTGTGTAATTTAGTCTCAGTATAAAGAAGTTTAAAGCAGGGTTGGGTTATAAAAAAATATGCCAAGCTTTGAAAAATTTTTAAGATTTCACTATCTCACAATTAATTTTGATTTCTGTAATGCTAATGTACCTTGCACGTTATTATTGCAAATTTCTTATATTATTCCAAATTCCATATATTATTCTCCCATTTATCATGCTTTTCGTATTATTCATAAACCCATTACAATCTAAGTAATTAGTACAACTACAATAACACCATGTACTCAATGTTCTCTATATAAAAATTTTTTCGCATGCGTAAATCTGCTTTGCAACAATGTAACATTGTGAAATGTGCTATAGAAATAAAATTAAATTGTAACAAAGACACCTTAAAATAAAGTGTAACCCCACTTTATTTACCACTCCCTGTTAAACAAAATGTTTTCCCTGTTGTCTTCTCAGATGCCCCATGAGTCAACAGTGGAGCACACCCATGTAGAAACTGACACAGAGTCTCCTCTGGCCACACGCAACCGCCACTGCGTTGACTGCAAGGACATTGACTGCAAGAGAAACCAGCTCACACGCTCTATCAGCGAAATCAAACCGCCCCATCTGTTCGCTCAACCACCACAGGAAATTACACATTGCCACGATGAAGATGATGACGAAGAGGAAGAGGAGGAAGAGTAGATGGTACTAAACCTCTTTTAGGGTAACAATCCATAGAAGGATAATAATAGAGTGATGATGATGTTGTGTGATGAATAAAAGGAGAAGTGTATATATGAAATAGATTTTGGATAAGCAATCATTGCCAAGCCAAGCTCAATAAGCTAATATGCATAATACCAGAGATTGATTTAAACTGATGGGTTCCTCCTTTTATAAATGAAAACAAGAAATAATGAACAATTGTTTTTTGTTTGATTGTTTTAAAAAGATGTGGTTGGGGTCTGGAATACTAAACCTGTCATGTGACAGACATCTAATGAAAAGTCAGTGATGGAAAACAGTGCTGTGCTGTGCTGTGCTGTACTGTGAGTGGTTAAACTAATGTAGTGGCAGTACATTGAGTTAACATTAGACTGTCACATATGCATCACTGTGGGCTGGATCTCGTACAGACATAAGCACACAGAAACCAATCAAAGCCTTTTGGGATGAGGGAGAGGTTGATTTTAGTCAAAGGTTCCTAACACTATTTTTTTATGCACATTATGTTTATAATTTAGACAATATTTTGTGTCAGTTTATTTTGAACAGTTTTAACACAGATGTTTTTTATAACGTGAAGTAGCAATCCATCCAGCCAGATTAGTTTAGTTGCAGCTAAATCCTGCAAGGACTGTATCCACTCTTAGAAAACAGTGTCTTCAAAAACTGTGTGTTGAGAATCTGAATAAAGCACAGATAAAGTTTAACACACTTCAGTGAGATGTTTGAGGAAGGGCAGCCAACACAAGAACCCTGTTACTTGGCAACAGCAGGCAGCCAGTTTCTGTTTTTTTATTTCTTTTGAGGATTGTTGTTTTTCATTTTTTATTGCAGACATTTTGGCTAGAGGTACACAGTAATGAACAGAGAATCCTCGTATTAGGGTTCATGTCTCTTTTTATTAGTCAAAATCACAAACAGACGTGTAATTTCAGTATTTGCTCTTATTTTGACAAAACCAGTATGTCACATTGAACGTTGTAATGCTACTTGTAATGCTAGTTAGATAGAAAAGTCTAATTTTTACTCAGTCATTACGTGCYATTAAAATGATAATGTTCTAGAAGACAAACTCTTTAAATAACACTTGACCTTGACCTGCAAAAGACAACTATACAAACACACGCATACTGTACACATATACAGATACACACACACACACACACGAGTAGCTCTATAATGGCTTATTATTGCACATCAAGAAATTATAATAAGAAATTAAGAGCAGCCACAGAAATGTACAGTATAGGTCATATTGAGAAAAACTACAATAAAACTAACATCTGGGCATTCAAAAACTGATGTGGTAGGTTGAGTGAAAACATGTGCTGTTGCTCTGGTGACTGTTTCTGTGGAGATTAATGTAATCCTGGCTAATGTTTGAACTCTGTTCATGGTTTACTCCCATGAGGACCAATACGGTGTAGAGAAATTGTGTTTTTTTGTGCTTTAAGGGTTCCTTAGAGCCTTTTAGATGTTGTTGTTAAGTTGTTAAGAAATTGTTGTTTTTGAGTAATACATTTGTTCATGTTTTAGGGAGGAAGCAGCTTTACTGTAGCTTTGGAAAATGCATGAATTTGGTAGATTAGAAAGGTTTGTGTGGATTATATATATATGCATACAAGATTAAATGAAGCTACACAATTCATATTGCAACATGTACTCATATGCATATTATATTTGTATATTGTTTTTATTTTAATACATTTATTTTTTTCATAGATATAACAGTCAGTTATCAAAAGGGAAGACCAAGTATATATATGTGTGTAACCTTGGTCTTGTTTGTGGTGAGGCACAAAAAAATAGTTTTCTAGGTTTAAAAAGTCCCAGTTTCCAAGGAACCAGTTAAAAATAGAGATATTTTTAAACATACAATGCATATTTTGTATGTGTAATATTTTTTGTTAAATAACTGGAAATCCTAAAATGGGGCAGCTCTTTCGAATTATGTGTGTTCTTTGTCTCAGTCTTACAAAGACCAGAGTAAAGCAGTAAAGAAGGAATGGTCAAAGCTGTACAAGACCTTATCAAAAAGGTCCAACATCGCTCTCTCTTTTCTTTTTCAGAAGGTTTTTACCTAGAATTAGTATTGTTTATATGGCTGGCTCCCTGGACACGGATTAAAACTAATCCTGAGCTAATTTGCAGTGGTGTTGGCAAATGTTTAGTTTAGTCTGGGTGTCTGTACAAGGGAAACTGTCTTATGGTTATAGTAAGATTTAATATGAAAGAAAAGGCATTGAGTTTGAACAGTATTCAGTGTTGTCTCATGTGTTTTTATTCAACATAGAGAAAGCTAGTTATCATCCCATATACCTCTATTACAGGTGATGTCATAGGTGATGTCACACGCTACGTAGCATGTGAATTTTGAATATCTGTTTGAACCAGTGTTTTTGTATTATTATATTTTGGCAAAGTTTACAGGCACATATATGTTAAACCTGCAAATAGTCTACTAATACATGCTGAGTAATTGTTCCTTTCTACTTTTTACCTTTTCTTTTTTTAGTTACATGAGGTAAACATGATTTCATATGACTTCTTTGATTGCTTTAACATAGACAGAGGAAAAGGTGCAAAACTGTATTGAGAATAATAGCAAAATAAACATGCCATTTATTAATCCCTTTTCTGTTTTGTTTTGTTTTGTTTTGTTTTGTTTTGTTTTGTTTTGTTTTGTTTTGTTTTGTTTTGTTTTGTTTTGTTTTGTTTTGTTTTGTTGTTTGTTGATTTTGGATATGTAAATTCAGGTCCCCAAAATTCAGTTTTGCTCCTGAATTAAGATTTTGATTTATATAGAGTTCTAAACTAATATATAGGAAACTAACATAGGAAATTGCATTGCAATGTAAAATAAAAATAATTTTCCATAATAAATTTATAATTTGTCTCCTGTATTTACTTGCATTCCCTTTACTCCTGACAGCCTTCAACAACACTAAATCTAGCTAGCAAAGATTAGTAGCTGTCATGTACACTACTGGTTTCTTATAATCATATAAAGTCTTTTAATCTGAACATGTTTTCTTAAATGTTTGAAATTGGTTTTGTAGACATCAATATAGTTATGCCAACTCAAATTAATTTATGTTATTACAAAACTACAATTAAAAAATGTTTTAGAAATGGATGATGTGGACTGAATAATTACAACAGCCAATACTCATTTACTGTTTAAAAATCCTCACGGGGTCTTGCCTTAAAAAAACTTGGTAAAATGCCAAAAGAAAGTTTTTGCAAATTCTAGGCAATGTGTGGCTACATTAAATATGCTAAAATATGGAATTTTTCTTAGTCACAACATAATTCCCATAACTACCTTTGTTTTGTCTGATTTTTGTTTTAATGAGTTTACTATTATTCAAAAAAGTGAAAGAAAATAATTATGAATATGTGTTCCTAAACTTTTGATTGGTAGTGTATTTTATTATTTCATTTTAACCAAAAAGATTATGGACAATATGAATTCTTTAATATGAATTCTTGTCCTAATCATCCATTTCTAAATGAGAAACAACAACATTTTAATTTGTGATTCACTGGGTAGCTCCAGCCACAACAAAATCTTATTAGTGCCAAAACTGCTTCGAAAAGGTTTACAAAGTATTTAGTTAAATAGTTTTAAACATAAAAAAACGAATAAATACTTTTAAAGAATGTTTTATAAAACCATGGACCCTTACTTAAGACTTGGAGATATAATTAAATCAATTACAATTCATAACAAATACTGTTTAATTTTATCCTCAACACTTCACAAGACTGTATTTCTTGAAGTATTCGGATTTCTTGAAAGGGACTTACACACACCTTCTTACATTCAGTCCCACCTTTTTCATATGCAAACTTTTACCAGTGCAAAAAACTGATAGTGCCAACAATTTGTGCATTCACACTGAAAAGAATTGCTATAACCCAACACAATCACAGTGAGAATTGTTTTCTTAATATAGTGAAGGCAAAATGGCTTCATTGTTGGCTTCACAATCACTTAAATTCTTCACATCTTAACAAGGTTGGCTCGTCATCAAATTAGGTTATAAAAAGATAGAAACAGCTTCTTCATGATTTTTTCCTGTTTGAGACACTAATTTACTAATTTGTGCACACACATACACAACTTACAAAATGTTCATAAATGTTCTAATAAAATTGAGAGCAAAACAGTTGCTTAAGATAAGTAAAAAATTATGCCAGTTATTTATTCTATTTTGGTTTTGATATGGCAGACCCTGGGATACAGCAAAGTAACAACACAATACCATAGTGAAACTATAATGAATATTTAATAGCACTTATCTAGAACCTCCCTATGATTTACATTTTAGTTACAAAGTATCTACAATTCATTAACAAAGCAAATTAGAAAAAAAAGTAAAAAGAGACCTATATTTTACCCTACACAAACAGTTGTCTAGGAAACAAAATCAATATTGGCCTTGATCTACTAAGCAAAGCCCAACAATCTTTGATATCACATCTTAAGTAAAATCTTTGGTATAAAGAGCATGGTTTTAGGATTACAATCTTATAATGGTTTAGTTTGACTAAACTGTTAGACCATAGTGCCAAGCAGTGGCTGTATGTGGTACTGACCTATGTATAAATAATAGGATACAATGAACAATTAATTACTGCCATTTAATATTTGAGGTTCAAATAACCCTTTTAATTATTCTGTTGAACACATGAAAATATCTATGGCTAAGTCTTAAAAGCTGCCTGAATCAGATTAACCACAAAGCCTGACATTGCAGACAGGGGTCACGCAGCTGCCATCTAAAAGACACAAACATTAGTAGGAAAAACCTGTATGCTGCTTAACTGCTGCCAAGTAGTTTGGGTTTCTGAGGAAATTGGATTGCACTAAAAAAGTAAAAAACGGAAGTGTGAGCCGTTTAAATAAATTAAGACAGGGACATTCCTAAACTAAAACTTTGGCGATGCCACTTTCTGCCACTAAGGGTCATCTGAGGAATCACAAGGTATTAAGTCACTGTTGGGATGTTCCAAAGTGAAAATAAGTAAAAAGTGAATATAAGTAAAGCATTACTTGTTTACCTGTCTACTTTTTAATAAATCAAATATTTTGTGTTCATTTGTATGCATAACAGGAGTATCCTGTGTTCATATAAATAGACACACAGGTACAGTAATACACACAAATACAGCCATTCAAACACTATGGTGCATTTCTTACAGATGTGTGATTGGTATAATTAAGTAGTTTTAATTACTTTCAGTAACTGTTGTTGTAAAAGACTCACTTTGTTAAGGATTCAATTAGGAATCGCACAGATGCACACTGATTCTCCCTTGAAGTCCTGACAGGTCATACGTCCAATTTAAAAATTAACACATTCAGCTTTAAATGAACTGTTACTGTCCCATTGATAAGAGTTAACCTTTTTAAAGCAGATAGGACCTGTTCATCCTTAAAAGTGAATCCGAAATATCTTAAACAAATATACAAACATGATACAATAAATGCATACAAATATATCTATAATTTACAATACAGTAATCATGATAAATCATATTTTAAATAAAATGTTTCATTGCACTTGTTAAAAAAAATTAATGATTTTTTAAAGGTAATGTAATGATTCATGTTTTAAAAAGGTGTAAAAGGTACTGTAGGATTTACCAGATTTAGAACAGTAAAAATAATTTCTCAAATACACATGTAAAAGACCCTCACCAGTACATACACAATGATGTATCTGTAACTATGTATATATATAGCATGTGCATATCAGTGACACTCATAGAGGCACACACACACATATGCATAACTTTACAGAAAAGTGTTTGCATGTGCAGACAATTATATCCTCAGACATGCACATATATACAAACACATATAAAATAAATAAATATGTGAGTTGAATGCTATTGGTTCACGGTTTCCTTCAAAGCAGTATTTGGAACAGTCTTTGATTTACCATATTACAGCATTTGACTGAAGTATTTCTTTTTTATTTGCTTTTTGTGAACATCACAGGGGGCAGTGTGAGTGTAGCTGGAGGGGCTTGTCAGAGCACAAAAATGTCCATCCTCCAAACTCTTTGGTCTGGGGGACATAAACACTGTGGTTCATTTGAATAAATGGGATTGAACCGGGTCAATGGACCATTTTGCTTTGGGTCAACCCAAGCCAAGGCCCTAGTAGTACTGTACTACCAGATTAGAGTAGTTTGGGGTGGTGAGGCAGCTCCAGGCGAGTAGGGTATTTTCTGCTCTCCACTTTGCTCCACCACCCCAGTGAGGGCTAGACAGCTCCCTCATTGTGGCCTGTGTGGTTCGATTTGTTGTGGGTGACACAGTTCTGTGTCTGGTTAAAAAGAGCGGTGGTTTCGTCGGTCACTCCATCGTGGAGCTCTGTCAGAGTCATTTCGATTTTGGTGTACTCACTCTCTGTGGTGGACTGTGGTGTTTTGTCCATGCGTGATGCTACGAGGGCGTTTTGATACTGCTGACGTGTTACCTGTTGACAAAACAAAGACTTTTAAGGGGGTGCATTAAAAAAAGAATGATTAAAGCTTACGAAACAACTTTGCATAAGTATAATAACCCTTGTTATTTAAAACCATTAGCCATTATGTTCCTTTGCAAGCATGGTGCTTGCAATGCTAAGGTCATGGGTTCAAATCCCAGCAATCGCATAATGTACTAAAACAATTGCACCTTCACAGCATTTTGAATAAAAGCATCTTCCAAATGCAGAAATGTACCTGAAGATATTGTTTATAAGGTCACTGCATACATTCTAATTTTATGCATTCTTGAAGAAGGAAAAAAATAAAAAGGGGGGAAAAATCAGTGTAATTCATGAGCAAATCCCTTAAATTCCCTATTCAGATCCCTCTTCTGAAAAGTGTATTATAAAGGTAGAAATCTGTGATAATTAAGCAGAAAATTGTAAGTATCAGTCAAAAATAAAAAAAGTTAAACTGATTTTTGTTGATCTCCACTTTATGCTGTACACAGTATGTACAGATGAGGGTAGTAAACTCTTGTAATTTGTAACGAATGTAACTTGTGTGACCATGAAATTATTTAATTAGTAATTATCATTAAACAACAATATGTGGTAAACAGCACATCAGAAGGTATTCCAGGGTCCCCCTCTAACTGCCATAGTGGAGAAAAATCTGCCGCACTCGGACTGGAATTTAGTGGGCTAACACAAACAAATGTCACAAACTGCCAGACACCTCTTACAAGGCAGGAGGAAAGACCTCAGTACCAGATTTGGAAGGACAGAGTGGCGGAGAGACCGAAGAACAATGCGCAGCCAAAGAACTAGAGGTCCGAGGTGGAGCCATGTGGACATGGGACCCTGCACAGATAGGAAGACCACAGATGGAGCAGAGGGATCGAAGCTCAGGGTCCAGGTAAAGCCAGGGAGGGAATGATGTTCCTGGGAGAGAAGGGTCCATACCACTGCTAGATCCAGTCTCCTCTTTCTCTTCCACACATTAAACTCTATATCCTCAACTCAAACTTCATATTAACTGGCTTATGAGCATATTTTTGAACGTGGCTTGTGATGCAACATCTTAATTTCCTGGTGAAATCATTCAGTCTTCTTTAACCAAAAAAAATTTTTGTTTCTCAAGGTTTTTAACAGATAACTTTAAAAACCTGGTTTTTGTAAGTTAAAAGCAGCTTTCCCAGCACTGGCTGTGGGATTGTACCATTTAACTCCTACCTGGTTTAGCTGCAACTTTAAAATATATCTATTGCTGAAGTATATCTATTGCTATGGAAAAGGTTATGGAAGAGTATGTCAGTGGTCATTAGATTCGGAACCAGTTAAGTACAGAAATTCTACAGTACAGTCCAGTACAGTACGATGGTGCTGATTCAATGGCCATTTAATGGCCACAGTCACAAGAGGGGTATGAAATTGGTCTTTATTTAAATTACTAAAGACCAGATATGGTGCCACATTATGGACACATTATGCAAGTCCATGGACTATGGACTTGCAGTGGTTTGATCATGCTAGATTTGAGTCTGGTCAGCAAAGCTTGGGCCAGGGGTTATCCAGCATGTCCAGATTTTCAGAAAGGGTCTGGGTTTCATGATGTTATAAAGTACAAACCTGCATGACTAGGCAGCATTTAACAGTGTTTATCAACAAACTTCCTCAAAACCGGTCAACAAATGTAGTTCTATCTGTGCTTATTATACTAACAATTGGTGTACATTTGAAACCCTTACTTATGGCAATCATCCCTAAAACATGAATAAATGCTATCAGTTAGCTAGCATATAAGACCTACATTCTGACCACCATTCTGACATTATAGACTGGTTTTCTAAGACCTACCATCACAGAGGGTGAATATGATTATACCAAGTAGGATATGTTCCTGAATCAACATCATTGTTGGTCCTAGAACATTTTTAACCAGACAGATTGTAGGATTAGGTTTAGGGTCAATGTTATATTGGGATTGGGAGAGTTTGTAAGGTATACCATTTCTTTTAACCTATTATTTTCCTTGACATGAATGTTGTTCTAGGACCAACAGAAGATGTCCATCCAGGAATATGTCTTACTTGTCAATTTCATGGTGACCTATTATACAGACTGCAATAATCATTGTGAATAAAGTCTTCCTAAAAAGGATCTCACTTTATTTCTAGGTTAGCAAACTTTCTGTTAGCAGCCATTATGGTTGATTTATGGTTACCAATTTCAATCTAATGGCCAAAGCCTCAATCCAATGGCCAGTCTCAAATGATCAAAAAAAATGTTGAGGTCAACCTGCAGTCAGTCCCAACAACACAGAAGCAAATATTCTTTTATCCATTTCTTGACTATCTGAGTGGGTTTCTTTTTACTGATGCCTTTTGTTTCCCTGAGCCATTTGATGTCCTGGCTATGGGTAATTGGTTGCATCAAACCATATTAATCTGGGCTACTCCTCAGGATATCAAAATTCAATAAGCTATCCTCTATCAGAGGCTGAGTTCGAAAAATAGATGCCATCAAGCCAACCTACTGTCACGGAAACACCAGGTTCCACCCGCATTCAACGTTCACTATCACTCGAGTATTAATCACCTGCACCTGCATCCAATCAAGGACTCTTTATAAGCACACTCACTCCACACACTCACCGTCTGATCTCAACTATGGATACAGACTTTACTCCATGCTGTTCCACTTACCTGCTCCAATTTGTGTCGTCTTCAAAATCCCCTTTGTCTCCCCCTGTGGTGTGTTGTGTGTGTGTGACTTACCTCCATCTCCAGCTTCCATCATCATCGTCAGCTCCTGGACCCGCAACTTAAACATTTGAAATGTTCATATCTCACTTCCGGGAAGTATTTGGAATATCTGTGGATGATTCATCTGTTGGTGAGAGACTATATCGACTAAGTCAAGGTAAATCTATACAAGAATATGCATCAACCTTCAGAACACTTGCTGTTTCTAGGGGATGGAATGAACAGTCTTTGTTAACAACTTACCATCAAGGTTTAAATCCCTCCATTCGATTGCATCTCTCTTCATACGACAATACCATGGGTTTAGAACGTTTTACTGTCAACTGTCAATAAGAGTTGCCAACAGGATTCACAAGTGTATGGAGGAGGAACAATATCAACATCGGACCATCTACCTCCCCTGCTGCTTCCAGTTTCTTCTTTGTGGCAAAGAAGGACAAAGGCTTGCGGCCTTGCATAGATTATCATGAGTTAAACAAAATAACCATTCCTTTCTGATATCCCCTTCTTCTCGTCCCTACAGCATTAGAACAGCTTCACGGAGCCAACATCTTCACAAAACTGGCCCCAGAAGCACTTATGACCTCATTTGAATACGTGAGAGGAAAAGTGGAAGACAGTATTCATCACTCCTGCGGGGCATTACGAGTATCTTGTGATGCCCTTTGGTCTTGTTAATGCCCCCTCTGTATTCCAGGGGTATATGAATGAGGTGTTTCAGGAGTACCCAAATTGTTTCTTGATTATTTATATAGATGACATTTTAGTGTATTCCTGGAATGAAGCTGAACATCAACAACATGTTTCTGAGGTCCTCAAATGGCTCTGCGAACATAATTTATGCTTAAAGGCAGAAAAGTGTACTTTCCATCAAACTTCTGTTCAATTTTTAGGGTATGATATAAGTTCTAAAGGTATCAAAATGGAAGAGGGGAAGGTAGAGACAATCAGATCATGGCCAATTCCTACAAATGTAAAAGAACTCCAAAGATTCCAAGGCTTTTCCAATTTCTATCGCCGTTTCATAGCAAACTATAGCTCCATCACCTCACAATTAACAATTTTTTTAAAGGGCAAGCCCAAGTCTCTGTTCCGGGATGCCAACGGCACCGAAGCCATGAAGAAGCTACAGGAAGCTTTCACATCAGCGCCACTCCTGATACATCCCAATCCACTTAAGCCTTTCATAGTGGAGGTTGACGCATCATCATCAGGAGTAGGAGCTATACTGTCCCAGCAGCAGGAGGAACCTCCACGACTCCATCCATGTGCTTTCTTTTTAAAGAACCTCTTCCCGGCAGAGCAAAACTACGATATTGGAAACAGAGAAGTCCTAGCCATATAGTTAGCGTTGGAGGAGTGGAAACACTGGCTGGAGGGAGCCCATCATCCTTTCATTGTCTATACTGATTATCGAAATCTGAAATATCTACAAGAGGCAAAACGACTCGACCCCAAACAAGCCAGGTGGGCCCTTTTCTTTACATGTTTTAATTTTACCATTTCCTATCGGCCTGGGAGCAAAAATACAAAAGCGGATGCTTTATGCAGACTATTCTTTCCAGATGATCTACCTAGCAAGCCAGATAACATTATTCCTACCAGTATGATTGTCAGTTCCATACAGTGGTCCCTGGATGAAGAATATGATAACGCCAGTGTCTCCGATCCAGCTCTGCCAGGGTGTCCACCCAATTACAGATACATTCCACGAAACCAAAGAATACGTCTAATCCACATGGCACACACCTCTCTGGGTACTGGTCATTCTGGGGCCAATAGAACCCTTTCATTGCTACAAGATCGCTTCTGGTGGCCCAACATGGCAAACGACATCAGAAGGTACGTGAGGGGATGCAAGGAGTGTGCCATATCAAGAACTCCTCGCCATCTGCCAATAGGTAAACTGTTACCACTACCCACTCCTCGGCGTCCTTGGTCACACCTGGGAGTAGATTTTATTACAAATTTGCCTGTCTCAGATGGAAATAAGCATTCTGGTAGCAGTAGAGAGATTTTTCAAATCATGTTGGTTGATTCCCATGAAAGCACTCCCAACAGCCATGGAAACTGCAGAAGCATTGTTTAATCAGGTATTCAGGAATTTTGGTATTCCAGAAGACATTGTTTCTGATCGAGGACCACAATTCATCTCAAGGGTGTGGAGATCTTTCTTCTCTCTCCTAGGTGTGACTGTCAGTCTATCTTCTGGATACCATCCCCAAAGCAATGGCCAAACAGAGAGAAAAATCCAGGAGACAGGCCGATACTTACATACCTTCTGCCATGGTCACCAGAACTCCTGAAACCGATTTCTCGCCTGGGCCGAGTATGCACAAAATTCACTCAGACAACCCACCACAAATCTTACTCCATTCCAGTGCTTACTCGGCTAGCAACCTTTATTGTTCCCCTAGACTGGGGAACCATCTGAAGTACCATCCATCAATCATTGGTTCCAGGAGAGTGAGAGAGTGTGGGACTCGTCTTCAAAGAGCGGTAGGACAGCATCAACTCCGAGCAGACACACAAAGAGTGTGCCAGGTTCATTCGCCCCTTTCCCATCATCAAACAAATCAACCCGGTCAAATTCAAACTACCACCACAGTATCGTATTCACCCAACATTCCACGTATCTGTCCTAAAACCATTCCATTCATCACTGTCTCCTGTGTCCACAGAGCCTGGTTCAAGAGAAGAGCCTCCCCCTTCAGTGGTAATAGAGGATGGAACTGTTTATTCCGTTAAGGAGATCCTGAGTCGTGGAATACCTGGTGGATTGGGAATGATACGGACCTGAGGAGAGATCTTGGGTACCCAGGAATGACATCCTAGATCCCAATCTACTGACAGAATTCCACAATGCACATCCAGAGGCAACTGCTCCCAAAGGTCGAGGACGTCCACCACGACGTCGGGGTATTCAGCCCTCAGGAGCAGTCTGTGGAGGGGGGCATTCTGTCACGGAAACACCAGGCTCCACCCACATTCAAAGTTCACTATCACCCGAGTACTAATCACCTGCACCTGCATCCAATCAAGGACTCTTTATAAGCACACTCACTCCACACACTCACCGTCTGATCTCAACTACGGATACAGACTCTACTCCTCGCTGTTCCACTTACCTGCTCCAGTTTGTGTCGTCTCCTAGATCCCCTTCGTCTCTCTCTGACGTGTTGTGTGTGTGTGACTTACCTCCATCTCCAGCTTTCATCATCGTCGTCAGTTCCTGGATAATCATTGTCAGCATTATCTTCATAATTCCTGTTATACATATATCTGGACTTATACTCATATCTGTTTACCCATAACTCATGTGTGCAATAAATACACCTGTCTGCTAAACTAACCACTGTCTGTGAGTCCTGTGAGGCTATCTGTTACACCCACATGCCAATCGGGCCAGCTCATCTATTTTTCCAACCTTATGAGACTTATTTGCAATTCAAAATTTCATTTCAGGTTTTTGAAGTTAATCCAGTGTCATTTAGCCAATAAACATAGTACATTTATTACCAGCAACTGGCCCTGAGCTTTGGACATTGCACCACAACTGGTGGTCTTTTCCCCTTTAAAGTCAACATACTACATTTCCTGAACATCACTACCACAGGACCTTAATGGTAGTCTTACCTTATGGTGAAAATTGGACACTATCCGATGTAGTACTCTGTAAAAAGTAAAAGTCTTTTCACACAGGTCTTTAAATTTTTTTCTGGTATTTCTGGCTATGAAAAAATAATCTCTGGTAATGAATCTCTCTGAATATATTAGGCTAGCTCTTCTGTATGCCTTTAAACTTTTGAAACTATGTTTAAATTGTGTTTTGATTACATTATGACAATGACGTGTTTGCATGTAGCCTACAAACAAATACTACTACCCATGGAAGATAAGCATTATCAAAGCCTAACAACACAAGGTAAGCCACATAATATTTATTTGTAAATAGGCACACATCCAAGATACATTGAATGAGCTGTCAGAATGGTGATGAAGATGTTTATATGCAGTGCAAAATCAGGGAAATCTATGATTTGGCAGTGTTTTGCAATTCTATTGTTTACCTTAATATACTGAAGGTCTGACACAGCTCTGACAGAATAGTCTGGAACATAGATCTGCAAAAAGGCATTGAGCTGGTTGTTACTGCTGCCCAGTGTCGGTGTGATAGATTCAATCCTCTCGCTACGGTTTAATGAGTCAGAATGGTTCAGTCCAAATGGCCGAGGGGGGGATTTATTTTCTGCACAGAAAAAGATAATAATACATATCAGCATGTCATTAGTAAAGAGTCAAGGTTGTGGAAATGACCTGAATGAAATGACCTGACCAAATGATGGAAACAAAATATTATACTTATCTGCCTTGCTTATAAAATAAATATTAATGACATGACGTATTGTTCATCCGGTAATCGTAACTACCAGCAATTTGCTGAAATACAAATACTGGCAAGTAAATACTACTCATAATAGGAGTATTGCTCACTGCTTCTGTGTTTGTTCAAACCACTGCCATATTATTCTAAATGCAATGTTGAGATCTTTTTTACTCAAACTTACTCTATTCTTTCATCATTTTGCAAACTGTTTCAAAAAAGGTCATTATTTTGATAATTCTATTTTATGACACTAATGGTCCAAAATGCAATACATACAATCTGAAAGCAAAATACATAAAAAATATTGAAATGTTTCAAATGTGCATATTACAATATACATATTGCAACAGTTTGTAATAACTGGATAGATTTTACTTAAAAAATACTTTTACTAAATCACATTTTTAAGGGGGTGTTGGGGGCAGATTTCACCATGGTCGGGTACCACCCAAAGGATGGCCCTGACAATGAATTAAATAAAAAATGCATTTTGGATGGCCACCAAGATGCATATTTGCATATCTGTCGTTACTTTTGCTTTTTTAATATATAAGTACAATTCAATGTGGTACTTTTTAAAGTATTGTTTGGCTAGACACTTTCACTTTTAATTAAAATGTTCACTCAGTGTCTTTTTTACACCCCTGCTCACAGAAAACTAATCTAAGAAGATGAATCAGCCTGAGGCACCCGCAGCTTTGTCAGATCTGATTTTATGTACTGCAACAGTAAAACATGGCTGTTCACATCTGTAGTGATGCTTTCTTTTCCCAAAAGATTGTGAAACAGATATGTTAGTTATATAATATTCAGTTTAAAATGTATTTGAATTTAAATTACTAAACAAAGTTTATTGTAAAAATTTCATATTGCATTATTTAGCAAGTTATTACATATTAGATTTTTTTAGGGTTATTATTGTGCAGCCCTCGTGTAGATATTTACACACTTACCTTTGTTTTATTCAACATTATTTTAAAGCAAATAAGGAATATTTTGGTGAGTTAATCTTAGATAAGCTTAGATAAGCTTAACTGAAGATATGATGTTTTTGTGCAAATTTATAAACATATAACTGAAACTTTATAGATAAATATGTGGCACATATTACATTACTGTTAATAACAAAGCCTGTAACAGATGCTCTGTTGAACTGTTGTATGTTGTTATGGAAGGGTTGTTTCAGTATATGTAAAAAGGTTGGCTACTGCTGGCAAGAGAATGATAAAAAGCCTTAAAGCTTTAAAGATAGACTGGCTTGTTTTTAATTAAACACAGCTTATGTTTTCCACTTC